>OZ024897.1:3892908-4172908 GCA_964017195.1 Siderastrea radians | reverse complement strand
CGAAAGTGCAACACAGCATCACATTTGTATTGCGAAGATACAGCCTAGTTAGATACCCTTTTATAAATGGGAAAGTAATCAACAAGTCAAGGACACATGAGAAACTTACAAGATGTGTCAGGTCAGATGATGTCACCATCTTGAGCTAAATGAAGAGAGAAATAGTGTGACAGATTGTGCGTCTAGCTTCCCATTTTTGTGGTCTATAGCCACAATTATGCAATTGCAACACTTATGTAACCGGGGTTTTTCTTAGTAACACCAAAATATCATGTTTTATTTATTTATTTCTATAACACGTTTAGACAATTTCGCAGACGTGGGTACCCTTTGGTAGATGTTGAAAATACCCCAGCCTGATCAATCAATGGCAATCGATCATCAGAAATCCAATCGAACAATTGGTAACAATCGATGACAATTAGTTAATTGTCATCGATTGCTATTGGCCAATCGATGACCAATCGATAATCACAAGCAAGTCCTCTAATTGCTATTGATTACAATTGATTACCATTGATCATCGATTACTACTGACTGTCATTTGTTGTCAAGGTGTTTGTTTTCGATCAATTTTTGATCAATTATGTAGTTCAGCTCGTGGCTGCGTATGAGTCTGGTGACTTTTGCTCCATCTTTTGCACAAGTAACTCAGTTTACATGTGTCAGGTTATTTTGACTATCCAACAGGTTGTAGTTAAGGGGTATCACGAGTGGCCTTTCTTCTGTTGAAGTTGGCAAGCGATTTGTGTCGACCACCTGGCACCAAGCTCAGAGTCGGGTAATTACATTTGCAGTTTCTTTGGCCACCCTCAATACGTATGCTGCAATTTTTACAATGGTTGGGTAATTTCATTTCACCGTATTTCTTCTGCAAAACATTTCCTTTTTGACGTCCCAAAAATATATGGAAATTGATGATAATCGACGCCAACAGATGACTATCGATGACAATGGACGACAATCAATGGCAATTAAAAAACAAATTTTTTGGCCATCGATTGGTCATCGATTTCCGATATCAATCGATTAATTGTTATCGCTTGCCATCAATTGTTATCAGTTATTGATTTTATCGATTGATCAGGCCGGGAAAATATTTAATTCAAAATTTGGAGATGTTCCACTGCAGGAATTTTGGGGAACATTTAGTATGTTACTTAGGTCGCGTCCCTCTTTCAAGTAAGGTTGAAATAAATTCTGTTGCACTTAGTTTGATGTTAAAGAATAGATTGACTGGACTACTGTACCACTGTGAGTGAATAATCATGTTTGTACTCCAACATGTAATTCCATAATGTGGGATCCTTATGCTTGGCACAGTTTGCGAGTGACAGCTTTTTTGTCAGATCTTCAAGCTGCTGTACCATTGCGAGTGACCACATTCGCATTCATTGATTATACGTTTTGGCTTTGTTTTGAATGATCATGTCATTTCAGAAAGTGAGATTGTTATGCCTGGTACAGTTTGAGAGTCACGGCTTTGTCAGATCTTCAAGCTGCGAGTGACCACATTCGCACTGATTGATTATGGGTTTTGACTTTGTTTTGAATTATTGTCTTTTCACATTTAATTTCACAGTATAAGATCGTAAGTAAGATCTTAAGTAATGGCTATTGCTGCCTTTTTTTTTTAAACTGCCTATTGATGGCAAACTAAACTGCAAGTTTGTATTGATTTCCATTTTATATAATAAGAATATAATCTATTACTAGCTAGACAAAAGGATAAAAAGATAGGGAAGAAAGACAAAGCACATGTATAACAGACACAAGGCCTATCACTAACTTCCTCTGTTCTCTGTTTCAGAAGAAAAGGCTAAGGTGGCAATAGCAGTATTGCCACTGCTATTGGCAATGGGTGGAACATGCATTGCTAGCCCTTTTTACCCCTTTTCAATTTTTATTTTTCACTTTTATTATTGTACTTAAAACCTGAAAAGCCCTTTGGGAGGTATTAATAAGTTTATTATTATTATTATTATTATTATTATTAATAAACCAAACTTATGGTTTGTAAAAAGCTTTTGTGGAATCGGACAGTACTTACTAATTTTTTTACAGTGGTCATTTAACTAATGAAGAGTTTCTTAATTGTAAAATATTTGGTCAGAGTTCAGACTGCATAGAGTGCAGACTGCAAACAGTCCAACCAAACAAACAGTTTCATGCAAATTAATTCTTGTCCCCAGATGTACTTGTTTTTTGTTCTTGTTGTAATTAATGCCATGACTTCGTGCTTTTTTTTCACTTAACTCTTGTAGTGGAGATGCTGCATGTACAACGAATGTTTCATCTCCCTGAGACTATCCACTATCACAAGTGTCCATCTTGACATAAGCATCCAAGGTCATTAGATCTTATTTAAATTAATTTGTTAACCAGTCCCAAACAAGTGGCAGAGAGGAAAATTCACAATCTTCCAGGGTGTCCTAGATTCTCTGGTCAATAAGGTGCACTTAGCCACTGGGAAGATAATTTTGTGTACCTTAGATACATTCATGGTTGAGGAAACTCTAGCTTTGTTGGCCACGTTTTATGTGTTTATGTATAAATACCCACCAGGCCTCGTAAAAAAATTTTTTGTATTTACAAAAATGCATTTTACAGATACAAGATGGAAGAAAGCTGCCATCTTTCATCATACACTTCGTAAATTCACAACATGACATTAAGGTTGGTACTCACAAGAGGAGTAGTCCCTGCAACTACGCAGTCCCTGAGAGTCCATGTGACTAAATCCCCTAGTGTGCTGGCCTTAAGGTATTCCTCGAGGCTAATTTGTGCATTTTTTCACTTTTTTAAATGCATCAAATCTGCCAAAATATTTGCTCAAACTTAACCATATTTTTACATGTAAAACGTTTTGAGATTGAGGGTGAATTTGTTCGCAGACAGTTGAAATGCTTTCGCATTGAAACTTTGGTGTGTTGTTGGACGCATTGAAGACCAGACATTCTTCAATGGTGGCGGACTTCAAAAGGTCATCAATTTATTGGGTTACAAACGCTTCTTGATTTGCAGACAATAAATGATTGGGCAGGAAAAAACCTTCAGGTTTTTTTGTGAAATGGAGGCAAACCCCAGAAGTTATCCACTCAATCACAGACAATGGGGCAGCGATATTTGTCCACAAACTAGAATGATTACATAAATTTCCGGCCTGAAAAGTGTCTGGCATGAATTGTTTTCAAGCTTCTCAAATATCCAAAGGCGGAGGCGCGCCAGATGAAGAATCGTGGAGGTTCGGTCGAGAGAAGGGCACTCACCTCGTGGCGAAGGAACAAAAATTGTCCGACCTTTGAAATGGCTGATAGTTCCTGAAAGGTGGTCGTGGAGGTCGTGCAGGTGAACTCTGGGGAGGCTTAGCCGCGGCTAGTGCGGTCGCGGTTTTCAATTGTTGTAACGCGTTGGGTGTGAGACCGGATGTGTTCTTTTGTAGTGAACGAAATATCCGTGCCGTCGAATTATCAAATTGACTTTGGACAACAAGTGCCTACTATCCCTCTTGGAGATATCGGATCTGGGCTAGCTGCACAGAAAACAACTGTTGTAGAGACTCCTCATCAAATTTCTCCTCGTCGATGGTAGACAATAATTTAATTGTGGTTTCAGCATAAAGCCCACAGCAGGACAAAATGTTGAAGGCTGTTTGGTCCAACCACTGAATACTTTGTCTTGATTCGCAAAGGTGAAGGTTTGCTGGGAGCTTGACTTTTGTGAGCGTGTCCTTGATAGCGGTGAACTTGCTCTGAATGTCTTCGGCTGCGCAGTATTGGTCTACGGGACCAAGGGTTTCGTTATTGTCGGCTGTCTCTGCAGTCAAGCCACGTGCACCACTTGGCAATTCTTCGCTCACACAATAGCTCATTCGAATTTCTAATGTCTCTGATTTCTCCCAAGGTTGAATCGAGTCTTCCGTTAAGCATTTTAAAAACAGAATCTATTTTCTCAAGAATGACTTTGTTGCTCATGATTCCGTGGCAGAGATGCACCAAGCAAGAATGAAATGTGAGTGATGAAACGTCGCTCAAAACAACAACAGAAGGTAAAGGAATTTCTGAAATTTGACATTTCAAGGGCGTGGCCGAAACCCTCCCATTTTACTTTTTTCTATGTTACTCAAAGATAATTCCTTCCACTTTGAAAAGCTTTGGCCAATTGGTGCACAACTTTGAAACCTAAAATCCTGTGGGAGTACAAAAACACATGGCTAGAAACGTAATTTTGCGTCCTAATGAATTGGCTGATGCCACTGAGTCTTGTATTCAACGGCATTTGATGTACTCCCACAAAAGTTTTCATTCACATACGTAGTCTGTGTCTGCCAAGTTAGAAGTCCTTCTGATAAAACTACCGAAAGAAACTGAAATGAATAAACTCCCACCATTGAATCAACATGTATTTTGGCTCACAAAATCGAGCTTAAATTGGACAAAATTCAACTTGAAAGCTCTCATTGGCTTGTTTTTCAATGGCAGCCATCTTGTTGATCCCTACAATAATACTTTCCAGCGGTAAATCGTCCAAAACGGCTTTTCTTTCCTTTTACGGGGTGCTATTTTTCCCGCAAAACCAAGCAGAAGAAGCGATTATAAGCAACAACACCTCTGCGTAGCAACGGTACCCGCAGCAGCACCCCGACGGCCTGTGTTGACAGCATGAAGGGATCAAATTGACACACTGGAAAAAAGACAGAGAATTCGGAGATTATAGCCTGTGGAGTAAGTTAAAAACAAGAAGAAACGCAAGTGATGCCACCAAGAAAGTGGCTAAATAAGAAAGAGAAGTCAGAAAGGGGTAACGAGGCAAGGGGTTGGGCTCACAGTCAGAATAGCGTTGGATTTTGAGAAGTTGAGGAAAGCTGGCTGGACAATATCACGACAGGAAAAACCGTCAACATCGGGAGTGAAGGTTTACTTTTGCTACGCAAACCCTGAGGGACAAACAGTGAAAAGTGCCAAAGAGGTAGAGCGAGAACTAAGAGATGATGGGATCCTCGAGAGATTCGAATCTACTCGCACAGTTGAAAACCCTGATCAACAGCCGAGTCATCAGGCAGATGCTTCGCTGTCCGACAACTCGGACTACATGTATGAGCGACCGCAAAAGAAAATCCATGAATAAAGTAATGGCGAATAGTGAGATTTCAGCTTATTTATCGATTTTTATAATAATGACCAAGATGTGCGATTTTCACAAGTTTCTGTGAACAATGAATATGCCATAAGCTTGCATATTTTATTAGCTTTTGTCCAAAATTTTTCATGTGAAAACATCGATCATTGACCAACCGGCACCAGTTTGCCAGAGTGGATTTTATATTCATTGAGATGGACTTTCTACCTAACGATATGAAGATTAATTTTAATAGTTTTTTTTTCTTTGTCGTTTTTATTCTAGCATCAGTGTCCCAGAAGGAGTGTTTGTGGCCACGACCTCTAGTATCATGTCTTTTGGTGACCAGTTCAACAATTTTTTTATATGCCCTTCGAAGAAAGGAAGATGTAGAGGTTAGTTTTCTTTTTAATCTGTTTCAATGGAATACATGCAATAGTTTCTAACATCATGAACCCTGACTAAGCCCTGAGTAAGCAAGTGTTTTGGTATGAAAGGGAAGGGAACTTCAGTATAAAATCGTGTGGAACCTCTAGCTAGATAATCAGACCAGTACATGAAATTTCAATTTAATTGTTTGTGAGTTTGGGGCTGCATAAAAAAACCTGCCTAGTAAACTGGAATTATTATTTTTTCATTCTTTCAGCTGGGTGCCAACTTTTTTGCTAACCACTACAATTGTTGTGCCCCTTTTCAACAATTTCTTTGACTGTTTCCTTTGTCCATCAAACAAATTGAGAACGTTAAGCCTGTTCCTACTGCATTTTATTGTGGCACAACCATCATGCATGCTGAATGGTGTTTTATGGTCTTGTTAATGAAATACTTTTATGTAAAAGATTTTTTTGAGGGGCTAAATATTGTTGGTTTGTAAGTAAGCTGTAAAGCGGTTTGCAAGTAAGCTGTAAAGAGGGTATTTTCGTGACCTGCGATCGGCCTTTTGTTCCCGTAAAATGTGAAATGGCTATTTTTTCCCTCGTGAATGGTGACTTCCATAGTAGCCGTAAACTGTGATAAACTGTGATTTTCCAAACGTTCTTTTTTTTTCGTGAAGTGTGAAATGCCAACATTGTTATTTTTCATGAATTGTGAAAGGCCCAGTTTATTTTCCGTGAAACAAGATCTATACCCCCCTGTACCACCCTCTGTTAAACTTATATCTTCTACCTGCTGCAGTGTATGAATTTTATCCATTTCTGTTGCCAATTTTCTCATGAAAATATTCACTTAATCCACTGCAAAATCAAAGTGCGTTCAGGTACTGATGTAATGTGGTGCAAACTAAATGGGCAAAAGTTTACTTGACAGAATAAGTACCCACTTTGATTTTAGAACCCATGTGAGTCGTCACTAACCAGTACATCACATGGCAAAATAGGCAACCTTGAGCATGCCAAGTTACGCTGTTCTTAGGCTCTCTACTTATAACTTTTTCACCATACAAAAACAGTCTATAGCGTAACTCTGAACTAAACTTTCCTTTAGGTAACCTTGTGCTTGTGGCAACTGAAAAGAGAGGTCTGGGAGGAGCTATGAAATTTTTTTCCGTTGTAATGGGTGCTGGAAAGAGGACATAAGCTACAGTCAACTTGCTGCAGTCAACTTGCTGTCAACTTGCTGCAGAGTCAAGGTGTGGTTTGGTGTCCTTAACCCTATCTCTGGCCTTTTTTATTAGTAGGCAGGGCTATGCTTCATATTGCAAAACCATAGGCAAGGGTTTAGGGCTGGGGGTAGTTTCAGAGAAGCCCTTTCTAGAGGTTGTGGATATTGCCCTTCTCTACATCAAGGAGATGCTTGATGAGTTGTGAGAAGATACAAAACTTCAGATGAAGAGCATCTCAAGTGACCAGTTGGGTAGTTGGGATGGTGCTGTAGCAACATGTTATGGTTGTTGGCAAATAAGGGGGCATTTCAGCCAAAATTGCACTTTTATTATACAAAATTATATAACGGGTGGTCTTTGGTATTATGGGCATCTCTCAATGAGGGGTGCCGACAGACTTTGCAATGAGGAGTTGTGGCAAGGAACTGCCAAGGCAGCAGAAGGTCATTTAGCACAATTGCTATGGGCCAGGCAAAGGAGGAGGGACTGAAGGTGGAGGTGTATTGGCAAGATGCTGATTCATCTTCAGCCACCGGATTTCGGTACTCATTTGCCAACGAGCAAGACAAGTCAGTTAGGAGAGGATACGTAAGTTGAGTTTTTATTGGCTTGTACACATGCAACTTACCAACAGCACATACAATGCTATAGTGAGACCCCACCAAGACAAAAAAATTTCTAGGTGGTAAAATGGACTTTAAACTAAGTATTTTGGCTCAAGAAAAAATGGGTCTAACAGGATCAAATTGACAAATTGACAAAATGATAGTCTTTACTTAAAAGTCTTGCACCAAGTAAATCCATTTTTTCAACACCGTTTCCAGAACAGAGTTTTTCCTTCAACAGTTATTTCCTTGTTATTCTACAAAATAAATTTTACTTCTGTACATAGCAATTAGTTCTTGAAAGTATTGAAACAATTCCGTATAAAACAGAGGAAGGTTGGGATCCAAACATTACGTTTCATAGTTGCAACGTAACAAAAGGGCTAGGCCACCATATTTATCCAAATAATAATTTGGAATTGTTTTCTAATGAGTGTTACGGTTGGTATCACCAAGTAGTCTACCAATCTAGCTTAAACGAAGGGAGTTAACCATTAATCTAGAGTTGATTAAGTTTAGGCCTCCAACTAAAAGCCAGGGTTGATAGGTAACATTCCTTTTAATTTTATCATTGACCCCTTCCACTATAGGTGGCCATAAACAGTTCTTATTGTCTTCAATGTAGTAGGTGTCGGAGGATTATATTGTACTATTTGTTGATGAATCTGTGAAAGGAGACATGTCACACATTTTTCCTACCTCACAAATTGCGTAACAAGCCCCACCCTTCCACTAAAAGTTGCCACTAATTGTTCTTTTCATATCCCCAATGTTACTAGACTGGGGAGCAGGAGGAGTCCAATGGCCTAGAAGTTTCACGAGAAGACAGAGAAGATACCCGTCCTACAAGTGGATGTGTCAAGAAGGGCGCAACAAACAAAGGGGCAGCCCAGTGAAAAGCTGGTTCAGAAGGAGCTGCTATAGGAAAAAAGAGGGCAACACGTAAATTTCACAAGAAGACAGGGAAGATACCCCTCCTACAAGCAGTTGTGTCAAGAATGTAGGACTTTTCACAGGTTGGGTTGCCAATCTTTCATCTAATTTCTTGGACACCAGCTTTGTATCAGGACCTCGTTAAGATCTGTTTTCTACAGTACTTTTAAATTTTAGTTACCATTCTTCTAACAGTCTTTCAATTTATTATTTTATTTTCAGGATTCTTGGTTTGTTCAACTTTATGAAAAATTTAGAAATGAAAGGAAGCATCTAACTGATAATCCAGAGGTCATTTTGCACAGAAAAGTCACAACAGACAAGGGTGCAAACAAATCTATTTCCTCAAAATTGAGACGAGGGGCCTTGAATTGGGAGCCACGATACCGAGAAGAAGACGAAGCTTCCATGGAAAGACATAAGCAGATAAGCAGGCCCTGGAATGGTGAAAGAGAAATCCTAACCAAGACAAAATACAACAGGGCATGATGCTCACATTTCCAGAAAAGAGACGCCACATGAACAGACATATGGATATAACAGGACTTACAGCAGAATATCCATCCTTGTTTGATTTCTCCCAGGTAAAGTATAAATGAATAAATGAGCTGTTTTAAAACATTGCCTCACTTAAAATTTTACCTACGGGAGTGCCTTTCACTGAGTTATGTAAATCTAAACTTTATGGGAGTTAAATCCATGAGGACATACAGAGGCGTTTCATGAATACCTTAGACCTTTTTCACCTGCCAACCAATCTTCATCATTTTCCCTTGTCCCTATTCTGTTACTAAGGCATATTGCCATACTGGCATATTATTGCATTCCCAGATTATAGCTGAGTTTGAAATTCTAGGATTAGAAACCAGCTTTCTGGCCACTTTCAATGCCAACTTTGAACAGGTAGCAGACTCAGTAATGCATATGGCTAAACGAAAAAAGGGAAAGCGACCGAAGAAGTTTAATGGTGGCTCAACATGTTAGAAGAAGATGAAAATGAAGATGGAGATGGCGATATGGAATCATCTGAAGGGATGTAGTACACATATATATTGTTATTAAACTACTCTATTCTGCTCAGCACTTAAGTGTATAAAAAACACCACTACTTTTTAGCACGTGTTATCACGTGACTAAATATACATGAGTCATGTCACAATGCACAACTCAGTCATTGCTGATGAAGACTGTGGGATGCAGTCGAAAGCTTTGTTGCTTTTAATTTAGACCTTGTGACAAGAATTACTATAGAAAGTGGCAGATTGTTTGATGTCTTCTGCCATTAAGGTAATAACATATTGGTTCTGTACAAAAGGTGGAATTTTAAACACAAGTTCTTACCCCCAATTTCCTTGCTTTGCAGGCCCATGATAGAGAAAAGCTGACAGTGGGCCAATGGGCAGCAGTGGGCTATAATGAGAACTTCTATGTGGGGCAGGTCACCAATATAAGCAATGATGGGATCAAAATTAAATTCTTGACAAAAAAGAAGGATGGTTTGCACAAGTGGTCACAACTTTAAGACACTGACTTGGTCAATGCCGAATACGTCTTACGTTTTTTAATTCTGAACTTTGCTGTATTTTACAAGACGGGAAAAGCAAGTTTGGCATGGTTACTAAGACTCAATTTTGTGGGCGTTACTTTTAGACGATCAAAACAAGCGTATTATCAGTCCCTTTTACACCACTTTACATTTTTCTGTTTTACAGCTTTATTTATAGTTTGAATGTCATGGACTATTGCTGGTTTATAATTATATTTTTATTTTTGTTGTTTTTGTCGTATTGATATTTAATCAATAATAATATGTTTACAAGAAGTGTTACATTTTATCTTTTACAAATCCTCAGGCATTCCCTTGCTGCTAAATAGCAATCACATGAAGGCAGTGAAGAGGATAGTGTTTGATGTATGTAGGAAGGTAAGAGGAATCCAAAAGGTGTCTCTTCCTATTCGCAGTTATTGTGTTGAATTGGCTCCAGTGGTGGAAATGATCACTAAAGAGCAGAGACTGCAGCAGGTTTCATCCTCAGTGATCAAATTGATGATCGCAACTGATGGGACACCCTTTTGGGGTATTAGCAAATTCATATGATTTTCATAATCCTTGTTGTATGGCCAGAAATGACTGTCACTCTCTTGCAACTGTGTTCAAACAACATTCTGTGTATGTGTAACATTTATTTTGTGTATTTTTGTAGTTATACTAACAGATAATATAATTACACTGTGATAATTTAAAGAGAATATTTGCTGGTGAATAGGATTTTTATGTTTTTCATCCTGTTATTATTTCGTTAAGTTATCTTGGTTGTGAGCATTGAATTAGTCACGCACAGAGATTGTTATGTAATGATGATTGTTATGTAACCATGCAAGACACGTGGCAGGCCTAGCTTTGGAGGTGTGAGATTTTCATTGCATTGACTCCCCCTCTACCTATTGTCAGGCAGTCATTCATTCTCGACATCTTCGCTGGTTTATAGCTTCTTAATTTTGAACATCTCCGAGCACTTTCTTTTGAAGGTAAGCAATTTTCTCTCCTTGATTTTATCTGTTCAAGTGATATCTCAACACCAAGTCCTTGAATATTCCGGCCACGTTTGCTCGTCTTGTTTTCGCTACGCGCTTTATTTTCTTGCACACGATATTTGCCTCATGTTTGCAGCCATCACGCTTCGATTTCTTCGGGGGACATTCTTGGTTGTTGCATAGCATGGCAGGCGCTAGTGCTGTTCCAACCGCTCTTATTTTAGGTCATTCCTTTGTGAAGAGGCTTGATCGCAATTTGCGAGCGGGTTTCGATCCACAAGCCAACCGCGATTTCAGGCTTCAGGGCACAGTGTCGGTTCGTTTGCAAGGATTTGGCGGCCATACGGTTCAGTGTGGCGGGAGGGCCATTCACGTGGTCAAGGATCTCGCTCCAGATATTATCTTGGAGATAGGTACCAATGACCTTTCACATTCTCCTCCCGAACTCGTTGGTTCTGCTATTGAAGATTTAGTGTGTTTACTGCTAAACCATTATTTCGTACGTGTGATCGGTGTCTGTCATGTTATCCCACGTGGCATTTCATTTCCACGTGCTATGGTTTTCTACAGCAAGCTACAATTTTAAACCAGTACGTTAGTGTTGTTTTGGAAAATTTCCCCAATGCTTTTTGCTGGTCTCATGAGGATTTTAAGAGCCCCTTTAAAGACCTTTATAGGTCGGATGGTGTTCATGTTAACCCCACGGTACAGTATTTGCTTTACCGCAGCTCAAGGCTACGAAGCTGCTTGGGGAGGATTGATCCCTGCTCTTTTCTACTGTCTTGCCCCTATTGCAATTTCGAGGTTACTTTTATTGTTTTGGTGTAGCTTTTTTATTCTTTATGATTATTTTGTACATGTTCCAATCAATTGTAGCTTTTAGTTTTTTTTTACCCTGCTGAGGCTTTTGGTTTGCACTAGCTTGGGTATTTATGCTGGCCTGGTGATATGTAGCTATCCTAGCCGCAACCCCCCCCCCCTTTTTTTGCCCTTAGGCTGTGATCTCAGGGTTTGTTGCCTTTTCTATGGCTAGGCATATGTAGTTATGCTAGCTCTGGTGATTGTTAGTGATATGTAGTTATCCTAGCCCCCCCATTTGCTCTGAGGCTGTAATCTCAGGGTTTGTTGTTTTCTGTGGCTTGGCATATGTAGTTCTGCTGGGGCCGTTTTTCTTATTTTTCTGGCATTTATGGGCCTGCCAACTCGTCGACATATTTGTCTAGACATGTCTGTTCCTGCCAGGTTATTTTATTCTTGTGTGCCTACTACTTGCCATTACAGTACTAAGGGCACTAAGTTTTCAGTTCCTGTCAAGTTTTGCTCTATTAGTTTCAGTTTTCGCTATGCTCAAAGCGCCAGCCCAACGACAGCAATCTCAGGCACCCAAGAAATCTGCAAGTTCCCGAGCCAGTGTTAGGGCGAGCACTGCAGCAGCCTCGTCCTCATCCTCACAGGCAAAGCGGCCCAGGAGGACCACGACACCTGCCCAGGCACAGGCACCTGACACAGCCTCTACAGTCCAGGCATCCCAACATGCCGATCTGGTTTTGCCCCAGTTTTTGGAAACCTTGGTGAGTAGAGTGGCAGATGAAGTCTCCCGGAGGATGGCAGCATCTGAAACACCTGCTACCTCACCATTGTTCAGGAGGTTCCAGCTGGTCCATCAAGTGGCACAGACCCAGCTCCGCCAGCATCCCATGCTGCCTTAGCCTCTGCTATCGTACAGGATAGATTGGCGGGTGTATCTTCTGATGTGACTGGGCTTTCTCCTCAGTTGTCACCTTGCATACAGCCTCAGGTGCCAGGTCAGTTGTTCCAATCTGTTAGTTTGCCTGTCGATGCCCGGGTATCTGACAAGATATGCTCCAAGATTTGGAACCAGGAGTATGTTGACTTTGGCTCGCTGCTCGCCAATCTCATTTTTGAACAGAAGTACCAAATAACAGTCCAGAATACTGAAGGTGGTCCTTCTCCCTCACTGTGCATCGAGCCCGTCTCTAAGCTGAAGAGGGTTGTTTCCATAGAAGCTTGGTTAAGCAGTTTCCATGTTTTTGTAGGGGTTTATACTAAACGATTTCCTCATGAGGCCCCTGCCCTCATGAAGTATGGGGAAATTGTTCAGCATTTGGCTGGTAGGGGGCATAACTGGAAATTTTATGATGAAAATTTTCGCTTTTTGAGACAAACACATGGCCCTTCCCTGCCATGGGATAAGATCCATGGGGAATTGTGGTTAAAGTCTCAATTTGTTTTGCGTAGTAATCCGCAAGCAAATTCTACAGTTAACTCGAAGCCAAAAGTGGATTTCGTCCCCAAGGGTTTTTGTTTTCGGTTTCATAAGGGCCGTAAATGCCCTCCTGGCTGTGCTTTATAAAAATAATTTTTCGCTTATTTTCAGGACAAGATCAAGTGCTTATAGTGATCAAGTGTTCTTTGATGAGTGATTACGGACACTTGATTCCTGAAAACAGCAACCAGGATTTCTCTATCATAAACGAAAGAGACTGAATATCTTTAAATTAGTCTTGGAAAAGAACTAATTTGTTTGTTATTTGTTCTTCAAATATTATAACAGCTACAATCAACTGTTGTGTTTATAACTGTATAATGGCTGCTGTAATTAATTTTGTCAAAGAACATTCGTAATTATTTGTTAAGTTCAATCCAAAGGTTTTGATATCTGAACTTTGGTCGATCTTTCTTTACATTTATTGTTAGCAGATGATTATTAATAGTCTTAACTCTAGACTTAAAGAAATTTGACAAACAACTAATAATGAGAGGCTTAAAATTAGAATACATTTTTAAGGCAGTTGAATTGAAGAGTTATGAACTGATATCCAGTATTGTCTTTTTAAGCACAAGCAATAGTTATTACATCATTTCTTGCCGGCTAATTTCTATTAATGTTTTGATTCATATACAATTTATCTGCAAAGACTATAATACTACACTGTGCCTTAACGAGTAAGAACACTTCATGTTATTACGTGAAGCAATCCTTTTGTTGTCCGTAGAGCAGATAACCCACGCAAACTTGCCCATGGAGAGGACCTTACTGAGCACTTTTGTGTTGAATTTAAGGAACTTTACAACATAAGATTTCAGTTATTCGCACTTCAAAATTTCGCATTGTTTCACCTACATAGTTTCACATACACAAGTTAATTGCTATGTTGCGCAGTTGTTCCCTTCGGGAATAACTTGAGTATAAAAACCATGCAAATCACGAACGGCCTTTTAACCCTGATGATGACATACTTGTCGAAAACGTTTGTTTCCTTTTAATTGTTTATACCCCCGTTCTTATCTTTTTTAGCCTTGTATATACATCATAAGATTTCATACGGCCAACTTCCACTATCTATTGCACATTCCTGTAGCAATAATATGCCCATACCTCCTAGCACTTGTTCACCTTTTGGACTGATTTTCTTGTCATCTCTTAACAAGGAAAGGGGCTTTTTCCAAGAATTTGCAACTGTAGAACTCAATTCTACCAGAGGGAAAGGGTCTCCCAACATCCTATCGAGCTGCGTGCAAAATGGTTAAACCTTACATGGATCCTGAAATTGTTTTCACGTTTGTGTGTACAACTGTATTCTTTTCAAGGGAGAGTACAAACACAATGTGGTCTGCCCAAAATGCCAAGAAGAACATCGCAAAGAAGAGATTTTCACTACTTGCCACTTTATCCAAGATTAGCCAGAAGTTATGGAACCAAGGATATTTCATGCCTTCTCCAAAAGGCATGTAAGTGAAAACTGTGATTCAAAAACTGAAAGAATCATGAACGATATCCACGACTCCCCAAAGTGGAAATAAGCATTTAGTCCCAACAGAATGTTTCAAGGCGATCCACAAGCACAGTCATTGTGCCTAGATGAGCTTAATCCATGGAGTGAGAACAAGACCAAATTACACCATGTGGCCAATTGTATTAGTCCAGCTAAATCTTCCCCACCAAATAAGATACCACTTTGTAAATCTTGCACTTGTGGGTATAATCCCAAGCCAAGTTCAACGAGTCAATCCTAGGGATCTTGAGCCCTTCCTCGAGGTATTAGTTGATGAGATTCTGTATTTATCTGGGTGCGAGCTGCATGATGCATACAAAAAAGCACCATTTATTTACAAAAGGCACCATTTATTGGGATCATGATCTATATTCTTGACTATCAAGGATTTAGAAAGGTGTTCTAACAGGCACTAGGTCTTACAGAGGCTGTGTTTGATGCCTGCTCAAAGGGTAGTTGTGTATACTGTAAACAAGGGTTTTTTGGCTATCGAACATAAATTGCGGAACCATCCCCACCATATTTCCCAGAAATTTCACGTGTCTAGAAGTAGGCCATGTATTGCAAGTTTCAGCAAGATGTGTCACTTCACAAAGTATATGATAATGCAAACAACCAGGCACAGAGAAATCGAGTGGCATCTGGTAATAATAATATCGTGGTTTGTATATGCTTGCAAAAAAAAAATCTTCAATTTGATAGAGTAGAACAGACTATGCCAGATGCCATGCACACAATTGCAGTGTAAGTAAAACATCTCCATTGGTGTCTTGCTGGGAAGGCCCCAGAAAACTCTCTGGCTGTGGGTAAGCAGAAAAGTCCTTAAAGAGGTTTCCAAAATCTTGGCCAACAACAAGCACTGCTGAAACCGAGGAAAACAACCCAAAATCCAGCCCCCAAAAATGTGTGATAAGAGCAGAAAGGAAGTTAAGGACAAGAGAAAGAAGCAACTTAAGGGTTCCAATTCATTGCCTTCTGCACCATTTGGCCTGTCAAAAGACAACTTGAAGAGGCCGACAAAAGAGCAAAACACGTTCTTGCTCCAGCAGGTGGTGGTTCTTTCTCTCCTGGTCCGATATTTTCACTGCTTTGTTGTTAATTGAAGTTCTTTTGCTCATGTTTTCGTTTTGAGCTCCTGTCCCTTGATTTTATTTGTTAAATTGCATTAATGTGCCTGTTTTTTTTCCTTTTTTGCATTTAAAGCAACAGGTGCTTTAATTTATTTTATTTCGGTCCGTTAACTGTTTTTATTTCTGAATTTTGAGGTACTGTCGACCGCCTGGTGTATTTGTTTATTTGATGCCTTTTTGCCTCATATTTTCCTTTGTTTCAGAGTCCCTGTTGCTCTATAAAATTGTTTGTTTGAGGCTTTTTTGCCTCTTGTTTTACTTTGTCTAGAGCCTAAGTTTCCCTGCTTAATTTATTTAATTGATGCCTTTTTAGTTCGCAGTTGCTATAGCAACTGAGAACTATTGGGGCTGTCCTGGCGTAAACAGTCGTGTTAGTGTGTTAACTTTTTGGCAACAAGCCCACAAAGCCATTCAAAGTAGAATCCTTCGAAGTGTAATAGACCAGTTTTCAGGGCTCTTAACCAAGTTTTGCGTAGTCTATGGATAAAGAATTAATCGGAGTGTTTGGATCCTCGAAAATATCGTAGATTTTGATTTGCAAAGACAACGCAAGAAGGAATCGGAAGGAAATGTTTACTCAGGTGCGTGTTAGGACTCGTTGGTCTTCAGTTTAGGTTGGCCTTCGCCAGCGGGTTAGGAACAACTGGACGAGGAAAGAAATTGGTTGTTAAGTTTGGTTGCTGTCGAAAGGATTGCAAAGAAGTCTTTGTGTGTTGATGTTTATGATCTAGAAGGGCAAACATTTCTTTATGCATAAGTTGACTGGGGGAGATAATTCGTCATAATTAATAAAGTCCACGAAAGGCGATTGTAATTGTGTACGTTTTCATTTGGTACGGGTTTAAGTTATAAACTATCAAAAAATCATCCACATCTTACAGAGTTCAAGGGTTTATTTACAGCTTTCAGTTTGAGTTTTATGCGGTTTACTTTGAACAGATATATATGTTGCTCGGAATTATCGGCCAGTCAGGATTTTCCCCGTACGAGCGTATTTAATAAATTAAATATTCCATGCATCATTGCCAGAAGAGTCCTGACTCTTTCCCGTTATTGAGCTCTCCAGAATCGACCGTTATTGAAGTGTTTTTGGTTTCTGTAGTTCATGTCAGTTTAATTTCGTAGTCAGTTCCAACAGTTGAATGTATTCGTGGTTATGACATTGATCCGACGATTTATTGATCTGACGTTATTCTGAACTTCCCAAATGATGTTTGTTCTTTGATGATCACCAGAAGGATTCTTAAAATCCTTCTCATTTAGCTGCAAAAATGTTTTGTGTTTTCTTTCGCTTAGCCTTTTAGAACGATCTAATTCGTGAGCTTTTCCTGACACGAAAAGCTATGTAAAAATTTGATTTTCATAATTCAATTAGTACAATGTTTACATAGCTGTAATGTTGGCATGATTTCTGACACGAAAGTATGATTATCAATCTCAAGCTTTTCAATAAACTCAAACAACTTATATAAACGCAAAAACTAGCCCAACGTCTGTTTCTCTTTAATTATGTGAGTATTCTTAATTCTACATTCATTCTATTATTACGAAAAAAAAAAACGATTTCCCAGACTTAAGATAGTAGTAACATCTCAAAAACAACTGCGAACTATCCGAACGGATCCGCTCGTTTCCTCACGGTTTACTTTGTTTTAAGGCCCCTGTTGCTGTATTAAGCTTGTTAATTTGAGGCCCCTTTTGCATCACGTTTTGCTTTTGATTTAGACCCCTATTGCTCTATTTAATCTGTTTAGTTGAGGCCTTTTTGCCTCGTGTTTTGCTTTGTTTTGGAGCCCCTGTTGCTTTACTTTGCTTTCAGATGCAGTGACCTTTGGCCAGCCCTGTTTTTTCTTTGTCTAATTTACTTGTTAATTTGAGGCCTTTGCACCTGGTTTAATTTCACTTGAGAGCCCTTGTTGCTTCATTTTTACCGGTATTTGTTTTTTTTGCTTTTTCATGCCTTTAATGTTTTTAGGCCTCCCTGCTCTTGCTTATACAAGGTCTGTCCCTCTCCTATCGTATTTTGATTTAGAAAATCCTGTTGCTCTATCCAATTTGTTATATGAGGCCTTTGTGCCTCATGTTTTACTTTCTTTAGAACCCCTGTCATTCTACTTTTCATCATCAGGATTTTTGACCCCTCTGGGTTCTAGGACTGTCTTTTGTTTGCTTTGTTTTCTCCTGGGATGGCTCCCAGACGCTCTCAATGTCAGAAACGGCTGAGCTCACAGTCTCTTAAGTCCCTTGTTTTATCTGTGACTCCCAGTAGATTCAGGTGTCAGACAGAAGTTGTCCAAGTCTTGGATAGTGTCAGCACACAGGGCTTGGACCCCGATTACCCTGCCACCTGCTTGGCCATGTCAGCCATCTTATCCCCGACCGTCCTGATGCAGCTCATTCATCAGTGAATGAAGAAGTGACGAAGAGGTTGGGTAGAGTGCAAGAGCAACCTAGAGAAGTCCCCCTTGATACATCCCACCAACAGGCTATAGGGCCTGCTGAGGCATCAGTCTGCCTGTTGGTGCCAGAGTCCCTTTGAAGTTAAAGACCAATATCTGGGAGGATCAATATGTTGACTTTGGCTCCTTGCTGGTAAATCCAACCCAGGATGGCAAATATCAGTTCACCATCCATAATTCGGGTGATGGGTCCTCGCCCACTATTGCCCATGAACCGGTTACTAAGTCAAAGAAAATTTTTTCTCGACACCTCGCTTCTGGCATTTCATGTCTTCATGCTTGTTTACTCAACTAAACGCCAACATGCGGAACCAGACCTTTTGAGGTATGGGACCACTATTAAAGACCTTGTAGACCAGGGCCATAATTGGCACTTCTTCATCAGTCTCTGTCCACCTCTGTGCCTTGGGAAAGCATCCACCTGGAGTTGTGGCCCATGTCAAAGAGTAGCCCTCACACTAAAAAACCGCAATGATCATCCAGTACTGGGATGCCATTCCAACCTCTGCTGATTCCAAGGGGCCACAGTTTCAGGTACCATAGGGGTGGGGACTGCTCTGATTGTTCTTTCCAGCAAATCTGTTGTTGTTGTAAGGGCTCTCACGGGCTTTCCAATGTAATTTTCATGGTTCCGGGAAAAGTCCAACCACCGCTTCATGGGAAGGCTTTCTGGAAAGACAGTCAACACTCTTCAAACAGCACAGTCCTTCCTCTTCGACCATGTGCTACCCACTTCAGAGAAACACCTACAGGCACAAAGCAAAGACCCACAATGTTCCCACTAGTGAGGCCCTGCATTCCGCTCACATCACTGGATATCAGGCGGCCACTTCATTCCCGCGTACTGCTGAGCCCCTGGAGCCCGAGATGTTCTTGCAACTGACGTCGATGAAGCAGGCGTGGACCCTATCCCGCAATAAATGGTTCCTCTTTCCTATGCCCGAAGAAGAGGAAACTGACAGCACATACCTCAAGTACCTGAGAAGACCGGCCGCAGACAGAGCAATGAGTTTTCTACAGTGGTTACGTCACTACAATGAAAACCCAGCACAAACAAAGAGATACAAGGGGGCTCCACTCTGGTAGCGCTTAAGACCATGTCAGTGTTCAACCCAGTCTTCTTCTATCAGTATCTCATCATGCACTAGCCACACACTGACAGCCGCACCCTACATCATCCACGGGAAGCTGCTCTTCCACGTGCAGTATCATACTTCGTGCACACCCAACAGGTGTGGGGGACAAACGACAGCGTAAGGACACTTCTCGAAGAAGAGGGTCACAAACACCACTTCATCAATACCGTCGTGTACTACGTACACGCACAACATGATGTATACAGGCGGTGGACTCTCCATGTCATCGCGTCAGATATTTCAGACAGCCTGGTTGACTGCACCGAGGACCTCTATCCCCTATCCACCCAGCAAGCCAGCATTCTGGACCAGCTAATCCAATGCTGCGATAAGCGAGACGAAAACTTCGCTGGTGCTTTATGTGACAGTGAGGCTCCTCTGACACATAACACCCGAGGACGAGTTGCAGCTGGTGATCAGAGTGAAAGGGTTTGCTTTCAAGTGATAGTTGGCAAACCGGGAATGGGCAAGTCCCAAGTCTTGAAGCGATTCATTCACGCCTGCCTCATGGACAAGCATTCAGTGGCTGTGGCTACCCCTCCTGTTTCCCGCGCACATCTTCCCAGTGACCACTTGTGACACTCTGCACTCGTTCTTCAGAATCCCGGTAGTGGCTGACGACCAGCACACCATCAACTTTCGGATAGCCCGCTTCAAGGTGCTGACCATAGACGAGGCCTCCATGATTGATGAGACAATGATCAACCTCCTCGCCGACACCCTTAACAAACTAGTGAAGAGACTTGTGGTCATTTTTGCTGGAGACAAACGGCAGCAACAGCCATTGAGGACCACAGGGTGCACAACCTCACAGGTGGCCAGCATCCAAAGCTATGGAACCCTGCACGGCGTGAGCCAAAAGTATTCCCATCGCCGGTTCCACTGCATGGAACGTGTCTACTCACCTGTCCTGGGTGTCCTGTGTCTTACAGGCAGAAAAATTCGAGACTTTTCTCTTAAATGGGTCGCCGACGCCACATTAGCCCCCCCGAAGATTTTTGCAGGGGCCTACGTTCGGCCGAGAACTGGTATGGACTTTCCCCTCGCTTTCATGACACCCAGGCCCCAAACGGTCAATTTAGCATGTAAACACTATGACACCACTGGTGCAGGCAAATAATTTAGTGACCATGGTTTCAAGGGCTATTTTGTTATTTTGAGTTTTTTAGAAACGTTTTCAACTTTATCAACAAGGCACAATTTGAAGTCCACTTATAAACACAAGCAGTGCACCTAGGATGTAAAGAGGTTGAGAAAACATCGATTATTCGTACAGACTCCCAAAGAATTTTGAGAGTGATTTTTGACGAGGACCAGAAAGGCTTTACCAAGACTTTTCACAAGACCTTTCCAGGAAAACTTCAAGTTTGTCCACATTGTCAGCACATATTCAGGGACATCTGTCATCAGCAGAAAATTTGTTTACCATGTTCAAATCATTTCACAGCAATTCTCAGTCGAAACAATATGTAAGCCCGAGCTCGTTTTCCGAAGAATCCCTTCCACAGACCCATGCTTTCATTTAGGGGAAGCAAAGGACTGAAAGGCTTTCGTCTTCTTTGCTGACAACTTGGAAACCAGAAGTGTTGGCTGTCTGATACAATGCAACCAGCTGAACACGCTCTCTTGACCTTTGATTACTACTAGTTATATGTGCTAAACAGAACCGAACTGTTTAAGGAACATTCAGTAGAATGTTGTTTGAGACTTTTTTCGCTTGATGTTCCAAGTTTCAAGTATTGACTGGAAGTTACATGTTAAGCTTTAAAATGTTTGTCCTTCTTCACGTGTGTGATTAAAAATGTATAGTTTATTCCCTTTTTACATATCTGTTTCAATTCTGAGAATTATGTCGATTACATTTCTCTTTATTCTGATTTCTTTTTTTTTTTGTCTTTTCACTTTTTTACTTAACGTTGTGTCTTTAAACTGCTGCTGTTAATACTTTGAATAATTTAGATTGATCTGTTTTTCATTAAAATGGTATCTTTTGTTGGTTGTAAAAACAATGACATTCTTATTTTTTTCTATTTTTTGTAACATTTCAAAGACATTCTAGGCAGGGCTGATGCTCCAAAAGGCAGCCAATGTCATGCTGAGGCTGTAATGTACACAGCAAACCCTTGTTTATGTGTTTTAGCAGTAACAAGAGGACCTGCCACCTCTAGGCTAGAGCTTCAACAGCAGCCAAAACTACAGCCTAAAGAAAAACTATCAGAGAAGCACCACAAAGCAAAACAATTTCTTATTTTACAGACCAAGAGGATTACCATGAATACGAAAGTCAAGCTGACAAATACTCTGAACACACCGGACAAGACCCTCAACGCCTGGGAGAACAAGATCCTTTGGTACCTGCCTCCATTTTTTCCATTGCGTTCCTGACTAGCACAGCACCGTAGTTTATGACCAAGTCTCTGTCAGTACTTCAAGAAACCAAAACAACAAAACTGTAAACTAACCATCATCCATAACACCAAACAGAATACCCCACAACCTCTCATGAAGCTGATGAACTTGCCATTACAAGTCGAGTGTATATTGAGTTTAATGAGGTGCAAGAACCAATGCAATCAGAAGAGCACGTGTAAGCATTTTTTCCTATTGCAAGGTTGTAATTATCAAGTCAAAATCTATTTATTCACTGCTAACAGAAGACCTTAATACGTCAATTAAAATTGAAGGCTACTGAAATAGTGCCAGGGGCATTGACATCAAAGTCAGTGAAAGTTACCCGAATGAGACGTTTTGGAGAGGTTTCTTACTGTGCGGATTATGGAAAGCTGAAAACATGTGGTTACTGTGTTGAGTATGAGAAGTAAGGTTTGTTTTGATTGATCCAGTACATCCTTTATTGTTCCTTTAAAAAGGATGCAGACACAGTTATCAAGCCACTCAAAGAATTGAGTCACTTTCTCTATAAGCCTTGTTTATGTTTCTTAGCAGTAACAACATCTTCAGAACCCAGCTCAAAACACTGAAAACAGTTCAACTCCTTCAAGGCCTGGCTTTTTAGTAAAGCCAAGAAGGCCTGGGAATCCAAGCCCCAGTTTTCCGCACTTTTCTCGCTTTGTTATATGGGGCTCCCGCCCCTGCTCATCCTTTTCCATGTGCCTGTTGCAAGGAGCGGTTGGCAGAGAGCATCCTGTTCATGTTTTGGTCTGTTTGGACGTTTTCTCCGCACTTCCTTGAATGGACAGCTGGTACGACGAATAGACATTTCACAGGTATGTACCGTTGTCTTTTATTGTCCCTTGTTGATTTTAATTAAGCAACACTGTCTCTCGTTTTGTTGGAGATAGGAAATGCTCCATCTTCCCTCCATTTCTATCTTTCAGAGTGGCTGGTTGATGAAGTCAGAGTTGGATGAAAAAGTAAGGTTTTTCAGAGGAAATCGTTGCGAAGTTTGCTGGTAAGTAACCGAACTCAACAAACTTTGTTTAATATAGATTTACCGTATGAATATACATGTAATACATTGTAATACTGGAATTGTGTCGTTTGTTTCCAGAGGGAAGACCTTCATGACTTAAGTTCACAGCTCAATGACAGACAGCTCCAGGTAACACAAAATCTGCTCTATTATTTACCACCTTTTCTCATGAAAGCTACTGGGAGCTGGCCAATATTGTCCAAAAACCCTTAAACCCTAATTGCCAACTCAGTGGAACAAGTACCGCATGTAATGGGACGTTTACCAAACAACTTGCATCCAACGATGTTTCTGTAATTAAAAAATCCATACCATCCAAGCATTTTTTTCAAGAGAATCATAAATGTACATTTTAATGACTGGTAGCCACAGGTCCGTTCAGGGAAGAAAAGCTCTAATCATTATCAGGTGGTGTCCATCATGAGATTTCACCAATAGCAGACTGTTGTTAGAATAGTCCTCGCCGCAAAAAGAAGGCAATTTTGTCTTTTTAAGGAACTGAGCAGAGTGTTTTAAAATATCTTTACTTAGTAAGAATGAGAGGAATATGTCCCTCCTCGCAAGCTTGTACTCACAGTATTTCTGTGTTGTTTCTAGATTAAAGAAATCGAGTAGGAGTCACATAAAGGGTTTCCTTACAGCATATGGCATTTGGAAGTTCAAAGTGCAACACGTGAGGGTTTCCAGGCAAATGAGGCGATAAGGCACAATCAAGGCAAAGCAAAGCCCTAGCTGATTGGCGTAGCAAATGAATCAAAACCGAAGATGCGTCACTAGGATAAGCTACAAAATATTTGTGATTTAATTAGCGCTGCATGCTATGGTTAGATGGAGGTCATCTCAACCAGACTCATGAGCACACCAAACTATGACTGAGGAAGGCTCAAGCATACATTGTATGTTCCCCGCCTTGGCTGGCAGAAGTTTGTACCGCATTTGCTTGTGAAGTCAAAGAAGCATTGGCTTCACAATCTCAGCCATCTGGTGCTGTGAGACAAGAAAACCTTATGTACCAAGGAAACGCATAAGATACCCACTAGTCCTCAAAAGAAGCAAATTTTCTCTTTTCAAGGATTTAAGCAGAGTATTTTAAAAAGAATGAAAGAAAGAATGAAAGGACTATATCCCTTCTCACAAGCTTGTAGTCATTGTGTTTCTGTGTTGCTTTTATATTAAAGAATTCGAGTAGGAGTCAACAGTCAGGTATAAGATTATGTTTGTTTCTTGGGCAGAAAAAGTACAAAGTCATTCAATTAAAAAACGTGATATTCTGGCTAAACAACCCTGCAAAAAGGTGTCCATAATTTGTACAAAAGGCCATTTAACACTCGAAAAATTGCACCTCTTTCGTTTTTTTTTTGAAAGATATGGAAATGAAAAAATTTCCACTTTACTGACAAATTCGCAGACTTTTTGTGCAATAAACATTTTTTTCTGATAGCCCGGGAGATTTGCATTAGTTTTGGGCCTTACATGTATGAATGATTTCAAAAACTTGCCAATGCCACAAGAATGGCTTGACCTTCTAGCCTAGATCCGTTGTAAGTAATAAATCACTACTTGCAATCAAATGGCAAGACAGTCAGAATAAAGAAAGTCAGAATACTCTGCAACAAAGATGACACAGCGCCACAAGGAGGGCAATTTCCTTAGGCGAGGAAGAAATTGAATAACAGACCTTCACAACAGAAGAAACATGGATAGGAAAATGACTTTTTATAACATTCTTACATTTTTATAACGTTCTTACATTTTAAGACCAAGCAATAGAGTACTAAAGCAGTTCTAGACTGCCATTATGGAAAACAGTGCTGAACACAGTGCTACTTAATTATGAAATACAAATCCTTACTCAGTTCCGTAAACTTAGAACTAAGGTTCTGATAAACTTTATTATTCTTTTTAGATACACCTTGATGAAAAGAATGACATTAAATCGAGTGAATGTGAGTGTCCACAGGGAGCTTATAAATGGAGCCATGCTGCAGATCTGTTCATCTACGGAATTTATAATTTGAGTCGGACAGATGTTGAGTGCTCATGGAAAAAATGGAAACAGAATACATCTGACATTTCTCAAAAATCTATTGCGGAAATGTTTCCTCCAACAAAGCCAGGATACACAGCCTTGCTCCAACCAAGGAGATCGGGAAGTGCTGTATTCAGAACTCCATGCATATGGAAAGTTCACTGGTCTCTGCTGGCTTTTAAGTCCTGAGCCAAACCACAGGGGGTCTACCTGTCCCAACGCTGGAAGAGCTTATTTTTTTCTGAAGAATTTCTCACTCTATCTACTGCTGCTGAATAACTAGAGTTTATCGGTTGAGAATTAAAGATGGAGAAAGAAATTGTAAAGCAAATCAGTTCTTTGACTGTCGGTCAGAGAAACAATCCCTCCTGGCACTTGGTGAGGAAGAGGCACTTGACTGCAAGCAATTTTGGTACTGTGATAAACGCTAAGAGGGATACGCCATTCCTTATTAAGTGCCTCTTGCAGGAATATGACATTTCATGTGTCAAAGCTGTTGCATGGGGTGTCACAAATGAGGTTGAAGCCATCAAAGCATTTACTGCCAACACCCATCTTAAGGTTGTTGACACAGGGGTGTGGCTTGATGAGTCAGGTGTTCTTGGAGCTTCCCCTGATGGTTTAGTGGGTGAAGACCATGTTCTAGAGGCGAAATGTTCCTATACATTCAGAAATGCGAGTACAAGGAAGCTTTGAAAAGTAAGACCTTCTGTCTAGAGAAAAAAGAGGATTGATCATACAGACTCAAGGGGAATCATGTTTACTGGCACAAAGTGCAAGGGCAAATGTACTTAGCCAAAAGAAATTATTGTTATTTTGTCGTTTGGACAAACAACTGGTGTGTAATTATTGAAATTAAGAAAGATCCATCATGGGAAGAAAACTTACCAGGCTCAGGGAATTTTATTTTAAACACATTTTCCCCAAAATTGTTGAGAACTATGCCCCACTGCGAATCCTAGTATTTGCAAATTGTCTTGAGCGGGGCTGAGATCCCACCAAAATCTTTGCAAGTTCTCAGTGTCTTTTTTGGAAGGGTGTGTCAGGATCCCCTCTTAAGTTGTTTGGATCTTGTTGAACTCTGAGTTTTTGCATCTGCTGCCTCATTTCTTTATTGGCTTTGATGGCCGCCATATTGATTGGTGCCCCAAAAAGGGACACCAAAATGGCAGCTGCATACTGTGTCTTGTGGTGAAAATTATTTTCTTGATAGCCTTGTTCTGAGGAGTACTACAGTCCCAGAAATTGTTGTCATTATTTGTCTTTACCTACCGTTTAACTCCTTTACTTCTGAATGTTGCTCATGCAAGACCATTTTATCATAGGGATGAAAACAAGAAAACCTTGCTTACACTGACTTCGTAGCTATACATGTCCTCTTCAAACACAATGCAATCCAACTTGCTGCCATCAAAGGAAGTCTAATCAACTGCAATAGGAATCAAAGCAATTACAACATGAAGCTTAAATGAAACTTAGCAATTGTTTGACACAAAATTGAAAACCCAAAGGTACAATCATTTTTTAACAACCCTCAAGAAAAATCCTGCAGGTCCACTAGAAAACTTCTCACCTAAAAAAAGACCCAGATGAGCAATTTCAATCACCAAAAGGGGCTTCTCACCTCTTCGTCACTAACATACCTGAAATCTGAATATGGTTTTCAAAATGCCTCATCATTTAGCAATGCTCCTTCACTTTAAGTTAGCTATTTACAATGTTTTATTACTGATAATTTGTCTTTTCTTCAAAACCAACCAACCCATTTTAATCAGGAAAATGATAAACAGAATATTTTATCTTGGATGGCTTTAAGTCACAGAATATATCTTACCTGTTGCCAGAGATCCTTTCATAACACCTCTCACACTGATCGATCACCACCTCTCCTGACCTGGGTAAATTCCAGCCTTTCAAAGCTTAATACAGTATACTGTTACTGTACTCGTTAAGAGAGAGGCAAAGACAGAGAAACAAAATTCAAGCATAAATGTTTCATTTTTGAACTGAGCATGAAAAGAGAATTAGCACTTCTTACATCTGGACCAAAAGTAATATTATTTAAATCTCCTAGTTGCATTGCTGGGATCCAATGGTTAGTTCCTGTGCAGACAACAAACCAGTAAAACATTTTGTTTTTTCTTCAAAAAGATGAGAATGTCAACCTAAAGTAACCAGACCCTAAAGATTGGACTGTTCTAGGCCAACAAACGCATGCAAGATTTGGACTGGAATAACTGCATGCAGCAAGATCAAATGTCACAGAGAGACTTTCCATTTATGATCCAACTAGAACCCCTGTGAATGAGCAAGATTCCTACACATACTACCGCCATTCTGTGTCGGCATCCTTTGAAAAATGGATTCCTACTTCTCTCCATTTTTGTCGGCTTCTTTGAAAAGGGATTTCTATTAGTCATATGCTAGGGACCTTCATCCAAAGGGGGAGGTTGGATCACATAAATGATAGCAAACTTTGGTGTCCTTTTCTTCACAAAATTGGCACAAAGCCAAAGAGATCTTGAAAATTCAAACGAAAATTTGACTCTAAAATCCTCAAACGGTACTTAAAGTTGATTTCCAATCCGTACTGCGCAGGCTCATCCCCGAATTGTTTGTGAGTCTCACATGATGGAATGTAAGGAAAAAATAATTTATGAAATAGTGCATTTTGAAGCTGTACGAAAATTTTTCCACATGAGAAAAATAAACTAGACTTAAAGAGCTCGTCATTTTCGGAAGAATCTTCCTGCAACACACACTACACAAGCTAGTGGTTGCTCGTGCTCAATGGCAACTGCTGGGCACTACGACACTGGCAGGCATTTCTTCCTGTTTCCCGTTAACAAAACCTAGTACATGAACACACCGAGATGTCATCTTGACCTGGCCGCGCGGCCTGAAGATGTCACGAATTGGTACATTTCATAAAGTCGTACATGACGTAAGTAGTTTTTTAAAACAAAAAACCAGAACAACCCGTTGAGCCTGCGCAGTATGGACTGGAAATCAGCCTCACATCGCTGATACTGCGTTCCATGTAAAGATGGCACACAACCTCGCCCACTTATTACAGTACATTCCTTTTGCACGCGGCATATCTCGTTTTCCCCATAAAAGTAAAGGCATATCAGAAATCTTAAAGAAATAAACCATGGAGCAACCTAAAGTAGACAGAGCCTAAGGATGAATGTTCTAGGGCAACTAAAAAAAGCGAAACTCATTGGAAATTCGTTGATTTTCGGCACTTAACCTGTTCTCAGTAGATCAAATATCACATCCCGCACGAAACGTACGCAACATAGATATCGAATTTAAAATCTCTGCGTTCTGTTCTGCACAAAATTCCGGCAAAGTTAACGAAATCTCGAAACATTCAAAAGGATTTTACGTCCGTCTCTAAGCTTTAAACGGTACCTAAAGTCAGTTTCATGTCGAAAGAGACACAAAAAGCGGTCAGTACAAAATGCAGACTGCAGTCTGCAGTCTGCAGTCTGCATTTTGTACTGACCGACACAAAAAGTAGCAAAATGAAGACAGATTTCGCCGCACTGGCTTTGCATTAGCGAGAGCACGTGCAACTACCAAGTGAGCTAAAGACGTCCATTACAATCTAAATTTCCACTCACCATCAATGTACATCTTCAAATGAATGCCTGTAATCTGGCCTGATCCAAGGAAGAACATACATGTAACAGCTGAATTTTCGGTGGTTTTCCTCCAACACACACACGCCACTGACGAGGGTCACTAAACAACCTCACTATGAAAACGAGGTTGCGATCAAGCGATACTTTTTGTGAGCCTTACATAACGTATTGTTGTTGGAAATGTTAGTCCGCCATGGAGCCTGCTGTGGACAAACTAGAAGCTTTGGTAATTATCAATTTTATTTTTAATTTCTTTTATCATTTTGCAGATCAGACAAATATTTGATCCGTATTGTATCATAATTTTGTTGTGCAGCTTATTCGTTTTGGCTTCCACGGTGGTACAAAAGTGTGTTTGTTTCGCTCTGTTTTGGCGCCAAATACGAAATTTAATAAGAATATCGTACAAACGGTCTTAAATGAAGACATTCCTTGACTTTCTATTCAAAATCCAACCTAACGGCGACTTTCTAAGAATAATTTGTTGTAAGATTCCCGCACAGCCACATAGAATATTTAATTTCTGTGCAAATGCAATTTGATCCATGATTGCTGTTTGTGAGAAATTGAATTTATTAATGTGACAGTGAAATTGAAGTTTCAACATTCCCCCTTCCCCCCCCCCCCCCCTCCGCAAGGTATTTGAACTTTTGAAGATTGGCTTGTTCAAATTTTCTCCCCTCTTTAAAGCTTTAAACGAAATGTTTGGCAATTTCTTTCCAAATTTAAGCTAAATTATTGGTGAAAAATGTGTGGTTACCCCCAATTTTCTTTTGGATTCTGATAGCCCTTGCTAGGATCTACTTTTTCCACATAGTCGTAAACCGTGCGGCAATACCTTTGTATTATTACTGAGGCAAATTCCTAAAGAAACTTGAATATCTTGGATCAGACCCAATATACGCAGAATGAACAATTTGTACTTGCAGTAACACAAGGAGGCAACGTCCTTAACTGACACTTTTTTTGTCAGTTAACCAAACATCTCTCTTTCTTTGATACAGTTTCAGAAAGCTGAGTCAGACCTGAACTACATCTCTCTCAGACTGGAAACAGAGTTTTCTCAACAATTCTCAGATAGTGACCAAGATGAAGTATGTTCAACCTGAAGCCTTTGGATTGTATAATTATATAGTTTATCTTTTTCTGTCTGTATAACTACTATTCTTGTAAGTTGTACACATTGTTATTCATTTCAAATGACTTGACAATGACTCAGACTCCAAATTTTTGTTGTGTACCCTTGTATGGAATCAATTTTATGCCTTCTAATAAATAATTTATTGTAAAATAGGTGCACACTCAATAAATTAAGTTTGAACTGTTCCATTTATCTCCAACCTAACTGAATTGAATTTGACACGGAAGAATGTGGAGTCTGAAACAGGCCTAATATTCCTGGTAGAGGATGGGGGGTTGGGGGCACTCCTACAGATAAATGGCTGGGATGCTTATAAATTGGAAATTTCTACACAAAAAGGTATACATCACGAATTTAAAAGTGAGACCAAGAATTGTGACCATTGTAAAACCACCTTTGATTAATTTATTACAAGATAGTGATAAAATTTAATTGTGTTATCCAATATTTTGGCTCTATTCTAGAGTCACAGTCATGTGAGCAGTTCCAGCAATGTTGCTACAGATTGTCTTCCATGATCTTGGGTCATCAGAGTCATATATAAACGATTGAATACTTTTAAAACAGCTGCAAAGTAAGAAATTTTTCAGGAATTGACTTCTTTCTGTCTAGTCTTAGAACATCGCATCGGATCGGGAGGTCAACTTCTTTCTGACTAAATCAGTACCGATCTCATCGGAATCGGAAATGGCAGTCAAGGCTTATCAACTCATCCCGATTCCGAGCAGTCGGGAAATTAATCGGTGCCGATTCCGATCATCGGATTCCCGCCCGATATTTGGACGCGTTCCCTAAGTTAACAGATTTAATTTATGTTCTGTTTGTTTTTTGTGGATGTTTAGCTAAATCCTATAAAGCTGTTGGATAGGGTAAACCGAGCCAAAGTACGATTTAAATGTCTCTCAGAAGCAGCCTCCAGCACTCATTCCAAGCAGCAGGTAAATACAGGGTTTTCATTAACCCTTCTAAGCCCCTTAGTGACAAGCATCTAATTTCTCCTTACAATATCACTAGTTGATCAGACATACAGGTCATTCGAATACAGGAAATGATCACCAAAGACAAAATGTCTTGATGTTGAAGCAAATTCTCCCAACTAGTAACATAAGAAATATGGAGAACAGTAAGGAGAACATGTATGTTGATACTGGGCCTTAAGTTGTAAAGATTTGAAGTATTAGGAGATTATTGTGAGAGGTAACAGAAGAAAGAATTAATATTGTAATCAGCAGAGCTGTTTCCCCTGTAGGGTGGCCTGGGGGCATGCTCCCCAAGGAAATTTTGGACTTTTGAACCCTCTGAAATGCCATTTCCTGTTATCTGGCAGCGGAATTTCATTACTCTCTCAGGCTAGCTGCCAAACAAATCGTGATGCATACCTTAAAATGACAACACAGTAACAGTTATAATAATAATTTAAAAAAAACACTCCTGATAACTTCAACTTAAATATATTAAGCCGGAGAATTCTGCATTGTAGCCAGAGAATCCTCTGATCTCCGATTCCTAATAAACACTCTGTAAATAATATGATTTATTATTAAATAAATTGTTTTTCGTACAGAAGGTAAAGTAACTTGTGAGGTCATAATTTTGAGGTTGCTTTTTTGGTGATTTGCTCATAGTCATCAATTTTTATAACTACTGGTATTTTTTGAAGGTTTATTTCCCTCAGTAAAGAGGTTCTTTTTTGGTTTGGTCTGGACAGGGGAGGTATTTTGATTTGCAGAAGTAAAACCGAATCTGGGTGAATGCCTAAAGACTGCTCTTGAAAATAAACTTCCAATCTGGCCTGTGACAGATGTGACAATAATAAAAAAAAAAAGAAAAGATTTTTGGTTGATTTAATATTGTGTTTATTAACAGGAGATTCAAGATGGTCTAAGGAATCAATTGTTGGCTTGCCAGAATCTTCTACGTCATTTGCAAACACGTGCTGGGCTCTCGGTGTGTATAATTTGAATATTGATTCAATCAATCCGCATATAATTATGTAGACAGGCTATCCTAACAATGGAGCTTTCAAGTAACAGTTCATTGTAACAAAGAAAATTATCGCCATTCAATTTGATTGGCATAGAGCTAGTACATTGTGTACATAGGTATTTTAAAATTTGTTGCTTTAAATAAAAAAAAGTGAAGAAAAAGAAATGTTACATAAGATAATCATAACAATTCTCTTCAACAGGTTTTAGAAATTAACACTGATGAACAATTTTTGCAAGCATTAGAATCTCGCCCAAGGATAGGTATTGTTCCTACTTTTTACTGTCCGTTATAGTTTACTGTATTACTAAAAAGATTTGTTCTATTCATAATATGAATACTTAAGACTAAGTGCCAAGGGTGTGTTTCCAATCACAGTGTTCTCCAGAGATCTTAGAGTAGGTAGCCCCCAAATTAAAGTAGCCAGCAGCTTGCATTGGAGAGCCAGATTCAAGGGCACAAGCTTCTAGGGGGTTCTGGGGGAAATTGCGGGGGCATCAGTGATATCATCCTGGACATAAAGTTTAAATAATTATCTTCAGTTTGTCTCTTTAGACCTTGTTGGTAACAGGCCACAGTAGAGGTGTCTGTAAGAAGAGGTTGACCATATTTTTTGTTTTATAGACACAACAGGCTCAGAACAAAGTGCTGATGAGGAAGGCAAAGAAAACAGAACTGTAGGTGAAGCCAAGAGTGAGCAGCGGCAAGGTAACAAGACAATGAACCACCCTAATCAAGCATTTTAAACAACAGTTTTTTTTATGTTGTGGAGGCAAAGTACCTTATGTATCTGACTTTCTCATGGAATGACTGGTGGTTTGAGACCCCTTTCTACAGGACATCATGCTTTCTTAGACAAGGCACTCTAGACTCCACATCATCTTTCTCTGCCCAGGAATACGAGTGGGTACTGACCACCCAAAAAAAAATGCTGGGTTAACCCTGCAGTGGATTGGCATCCCATCTAGGGGAGAGTAAGATACAGCCTAATTATTGCTTTATGCCAAGAAAACTAGCAATTAAGCCAGGCTGTCATTAAGAGCCATATCCTGTATCATATGTTATGGCTGGGCATTCTTGACGAGACCTACCCTGCCAAAGGTTTTCTCTCACGCCCTTTCATAGAGCACATGTCAACCAGAGGCCAGTAAGTGAGCAGCATAAGCCCAAGAGAAAGAAAATACAAGACAGTAAAACTTTGCTCTGCATGTTTTGGAGCATGTGAGAAACGCCTCTGGCACCTAGGGTAGATTTAATGAGACCTTGATGTCACGAATGAACCTTCCTCTTTTTGATAAAGATTACTCACAAGTCAACAACTTTGTTATCTGTGAGAAGATCAAAGCATTAGGTGAGTCAATGATGTTTGCCCAAAGATTCACGTCAAGTTGTTTGTTGCAGAAGCTGTGGCCAAACCCATTTGTAGGGGGAAAAAAGAATTTATTCCATTTGACGAAAAAGAGTTTCTATCAGTATCAGACCTGGTGCGGGGCCGAGTGAAGCTTCAGGATGTAAACAAGGTAATGTACAATTGACTGATTATAACTAAGACAAAAACAGTTGACCTACAGTACCTAAGCCAAGGACGTTTAAGCTCAGTTTATGACCTACAAATCATTTAACTCAGTCAAAGAAGCTTGAAAAGGGAAGGTTGTCATTTTTGTAGGATCAGTTTTGTTTTTGTATGGGGTATTCATAGGGGTCTTCATTGATTTAGGCCTTCAGTCTTCATTTCCATGGTTTTCATTTCCAACACTACCTGGAGGGAGTACTCAGTGAATGCTTTGGTAGGGCTTGCCTCTGTGCTCCTTAGCATATACCATGCTCAGCTCCATTTTGCAACCCAGCCTATACTGGACTAGATACCATAAATCTTTACCCTATCCCAGACTCAATGAGCATCAATTCCTAGGTCAGACAATACTCTTCATACCAGTGATCATTATTTTCCCAACGAATGACACCATATATCCAGTGATTTTGTTACAAGTTGCCATTAGTGAGTCCCTGGGTCTCAACCTATGAAAAATAATGAGTCCCAGACCAAAATCAATGATTCCCATCATCTATCAAGTGCTAATGAACTCATACTTTGTTTTGTTTTATTTTTCTTACCTCAGCTATTATTGTAAATGGCGGGCTTTGGCAAGCACAGCGTGCACTTTTTTCCAGATTTGATACGACCTCATTCTCAGGGTCCTCTTGACACCAAAATATGTAACCACTTGATCACGAACAAACATAGAGGTGTTTGGGATAGATCAAATTTATCAACAATGCAAGTAAAGGCTTGAATTTTTTCCCTCAGTCAGCAATTACTTGTAGATCTATTTTAGAGCCAACCGATATTTTTCTTTTTTTCTTTTATTGTGTTATAGTTTCTAAATTACACAAACGGGACATTCAATCGATCGTGGCACATTCACATTTGCACATCCTTAGGAGCGCATTCCATATACTATTTTGCATCTTTTAGGATTTTTTTGCTTCAGAGACGCAGGACATAGGGGTAGCAAAATCACTGTATATCCAAATCTCAGTCTCTGTCTTCTATACCCTATCCCACACTAAACTGCTTATTAGAAAAGCCACACTCTTCACAGCAACACATTCCTATATAGCCTAATTATATGGGAGTACCCCCTCCCCATGCCTCCATTTTTTTTTTGTCTCAAACATCACTTACCACGATCGTCAACGCGAAACACGAGTTTCTCGGAAAAAACCTTTTCCTTCAAAGTGCTTAAAGGGTCATATGTGGGAATACCCACCTCCAGGGCATTGTAACTTTCAACCAATGGTATTACCAGCATAAAAAGTTCATAAAAATCCATCAAAAAAATACAGATCCCCTTGCCTTCATATTTTACTTGCTGTGCTCATAGAGACTTAACTTTTTTTTTAGGTTTACGAGATTCTTTTTCAACATTTTAAGAAAAACAAAAACAGGTATACTACATTTGTTTTGTGTTTTTGGTTTAATAAGTGGCACTTGAGGCTCCGCTACGTGGGGTAATTTTTCTTACAACTTGAAACCTGCAATGTATATTAGGTCTAGATAAGGTTCCATTAGGCCACATCTAGTCAAGTACTCCAACAGTTCAGTCTGGAGTATCTAGTTTAAGCATACATGTGCTGTTTTTCAAACCTTACTGAGTTTGACAATGTTATGAGTTCTTCATGCAACTTTCCTAATGTTTATGGTGTTTCAGCTCAAGTCTGACTGCCAAAGACATGACCGAAATGGGTCTCAAGGTCACTGGTGCTACTGGAGAAGCAAAACTAAAGGTAGACATTTTTCCTGCTCTAAAATAACCATGCTAGATTCATCATTAATATGTCAGTAAACATTGGACATGTAGGACAAACTTGGGCAGGCATTTTGGGTTGGACTGAAAACTTTTTATGCAATGCCAAAGTGCTGATATGTACAACAATCAATCTCAACTTGTCATAGAACAATTTTGCACGACAAGTTGCTCAAAATATTGCTTGTATTACTTAGAATAGGACAATGGCAACATTTGCATCATTACCCGATGGCATCATTTGATTGCAACTGATCCTTGTTGTTTACACCTCACTGAGATTACAAAATTTTAATGAGAAAGGAAAAACAAAATGAATTCCTTAAATTGCTATAATTGTAGAATAAATTATTGCATCTTTTTGTGGCAATTGGACTGCTTTCGTGTGTGTACATGCGCACAACACTGTTGTTTTGGCTTTTCTGTTTCAAAACTTTCTAAGCAAATCAGAGCCAACAACTACACAGAATAATAAAAAAGATGCCAAATTTAATACAAAGCTGGCAAAGTCTGGACACACAACAAACATGTTTCACTAGATGTTGAATTTACTTACAAATCAAGTTAGTTTAGTTACTCCATGAAGATACCAAGACAATATTTTCCATGTAATTTAATAAACTGTGATATCATGTAACAAATGTAATAATTTTCTTTTCTGCCTTAATATTTCAGGTTCTTAGAGCTCTAAAAGTCATTGAGATTAACAACAAAGGAGCTGTTAAAATGGCATCATAGTGTCTTAATACATTTAGATAAGATGCATCCTCGAGGAACCAGGGCCAGATAGTGGACTAAGGGAAACTTGGAATGGGTGAAAAATAGGCAAAGAAAGTCAAGGGCAAACAAAAATGCTTTTTTCCAACTTTTCCGCTCCACTATCTGCTCCTGGGTCTTCGATGATGAGTGAAATGTAGCCTGTGTCGATTCCGCTTGACTCACTATTAAACAAGAAACTTTGCAAATTTATTGAGGAGGTACAATGTACAAGTTCAGTTTTTTGTAGATGTGTACATGTATATACATGTAGCCAATGGACTTTTTAAGCCTAATTTTAGTTTACTAGATCACTCTTCACTCTTATTGTCTGGTAAAAATATTAAACACAAAATGAAAAAGAACTCTTTCCTCTACTGAAGTAATTGCACAGGCATTAACTGTACCTAGCTAAGATTATTTTGAAAAGGACAGGCATTCAAGGGAAAATGGAATACTCTCCTGAATAAAAGCTTCCAACCATAATTTAAAATTACCTGAAGTGTTCTTCTGTTCCAAAAAGTGATTCATGCAGTCACACCTCTACAAATAGACACAATCCTCCCATAAGCAGAAACCTGATAAGTGGCCACTGAAGCACGTGCCTACCCACATTTTAGGGCTGAATATTTCAATGACGTTTAAGGTGGCTCAAAGAGCTTTCTGTTGTTATAATCCTTTTGAAATGAAGGAAGGCTACAAAAACTTATTTCAGACCATGTGGGCAAACTATGAATATCTTAACCCCTCTTTTGTCAGGCAATACTTTAAGGCTGATTGTGACACCATAGCCATCACCATGGCAACACTAAAGGTCCACAAAAAGAACCTATAAATTTCAGTTTTTGCAGATTTTATGAAAAACTAGGTAGGTGACCTACCCTTTAAACTGCATTTTAGAAAGCTCCCTAATTTCTTTAACTTCTCTGGCAGTCATTTTTTTGAATTGCAAAAAATTCTACTGAATAGCTTTCCTCTATTTGCACACTTAATCCTACATGTGTGCGAAAAACAGGATGGATCACCAAGCAAAATTTGGAGATAAAAACAAATGTTTTGTGCACATTTTATTTCTGGTTCATGTGATTTTACGCCATATTTTCACTTCCGGCATTTTGCATGCAAGACTTCTACTAGAAATTTGAATTCACTCGACTGACACGTGTATTGTAGCCACGTCATGTGTAGGATATGCACATGGCTAAAAACCCTTTTGAGCCTCCTTAAACAGGAATTAACACTTGTGAGGAAAAAGTATAATTCAAAACTCTTGTATTACCATCAAAATTCACGAATTTTCAGACTTTTTTTTCTAACTGCTTACATTCACAGTTCACATAATGTGATATTCCATATATTTCACTTGCAAGTTTTCAATGATTTTCTTCACAAACTGACCATCCGTAAGAAACCCACATGCCACCCAAGCTGAAAGTACTAGGGCTGCAACGATACACCGATGCATCGGTGAACCACGATATTTTTTCCAACGATACGAACATTAATATTTAAATAACATGTTGCGATATTACGATACAATAAAATATGCTACATCAACAAATTTGGGAAATCACTGTCTTTAATATTCCTGACCCAAGCTCTACGTTTTAGCCCTTGTAAGGTGATTTGATGTTGTGTTATTACTGTGCTGAATCTATTATTATGGAAATAAATTATTTAAAAGTAGTGCAAGTTGTTGGTAACTTAAGTCTTGTCACGCACAGGAATGTATTGTATCGTGTATCATATCGGGGCCTTTGTATCGAGATATGTATTGTATCGTGAGAAAATGTATCGTTGCAGCCCTAGAAAGTACTAAGCTTGTGTACATCACATTTCATGTTTTGTCAATCTGACGAGGCCACCACTCAGGTACTGTTGCCACAAGTTCAACATCTTTGTCCTCTTTGTTCTTTACATAAAATTTCCCCTCCTTTTTTAACATCTCTAGTCTCATCAGCCCAACTCCATACTGTCCGTAAGTCATACAAAGCTTGCCAGCAGCTTTTCCATCCGACGCCCTTATACGAGCATCTGATTCAAAGTGACTTGAATCAGTTTTGGGATCCATTAGTGTTATAGGTACTGTTCGTTTTCTTATGACTCCAGTGTGGTGTGTCCTCGCTATTAACTCTTGCCCCAAGTAGCAGCCTTTGTGAAAGGAAACTGCAAGAAAGTGACAAGAAAAGCCCTAGGGGCATTAGACCGGCCATGATCTCCACCCGAATCCCAAAAGTCCCACTCAGGCCAAGGAGACTCACACAGCTGGAGCTTATCCCAGTTCCCGTGGCATGAAGCAACTGAGAGTTTTGCTACTCTCCCCTGGACGGGATGGCAGTACATGTATGTTGCCGGTACCCATTTCTACGGCCTGGGTGGAGAGAGACAATGTGGGGTAAAGTTTCTTGTCCAAGCAAACAACACGAAGGGGGGGGGGGGGGGAATGGGTGTCAAACCACCGACCTTCAGATCTGAAGTCCAACACACTAACCACTACACCACGGCACCCCCACCCGAATCTTAACTTATTACCCTTACGTTTTTGAAGACCACGTTCAGCTACCGCAAGATTAACAGCAGTTAGTAGTTCTATGATGAACAAAATCGAATCAGTTCGACTTTAAAAGCTTGCTAGCATCTTGGCCCTTGCTCTCCTCAAACGGATTTTGATGCCATTTCATCCCCGGTAATTTTCTATACTGATTTGCATGAAAATTTGGGCAAATTGATGCTAAACAACCAATGATAATGCTCATGTTTACTGAACATTTGTGCCAAGTATTTGTCAGGCCGAGCAAAAACCGGAAGTCTGGGGTTAGTAATGCCAAAAAAAATGAGGCAGACAAACAAGAAAAAACAATGGGTATTACTAGACCCAGTCATCGCTACATTGGCGACGGCTTAATAAAATCGTCATTATTTTACAGTCAGCACACATGCAGTGACTTACCCATGGAGAACAGCCCAGAAATATTTATGTACCAGTCAATTCCAAAACTGCCCATCCCCCCACCGCCCCGGGCATACCCCGGGCATACCCCGGGTATTTGATTTGAGTTTAGCTCCGCACAGTGGGGAATTTGACCCAAAATGAGGCCCGCTCAGTCAGCAATTTGACTTTCGTGTCAAAATGTGGGTCAGCGGTCGGAAACAAAAGGATTTCGCAATTCTTTCATTCGGCACGTGCACCGCGTTCATGGCTCATTGCTCTTGTCGATTCCATGTGGGTTTTTCTGTTGTTGTCATTTTATATATTTATATTGTGGAATATGCCTTTGTTCAAAGTCTGGAGTGAAGACAAGCTGAAAAAGAAATTCGTAGTAGCTGAAAATTTCGCAGAACTTGTTTCCAAAGGTAAGCGATTCTGTTATTCATTTATTTCATGAGCGGATGGTGTGACGGAATGCTGCATACAACGAGTGATCTGGCAGATTAATATTCATAAACTTCTCTTTCTTTTGGAGGCCTATAAGAAAAATAGGAACTGCCCACCAGCTCTTCAACTTCTTGGCAGCAAATGCTGTTTAACTGAAGAACAGGTGCAGAGGTGGTGGGATCACCTGCAGCAGAATGCATTAAACAGAGCAAGACGGGTTGAAAAGGCAAAAGCGACTTAGCGAAGAAAAAAGCAAGAGAAAAAAATGACATGATGTCTGTATAGGGCGAACAAATGTTTATGGTATCAGGAAATAGGAGAAATGATCAATCACTGTACAGTGTATTTTAATATATATAGATATATAGAGTTTATTATGTTCACAGTTTTGTTGGAGCATTTGAGAGCCTTTGAAAACCCGTTAAATGTGGGCTTTTTTAAAAAGAACATTTTTATTGAAATTAAGAAACCTCCGTAAGATAGAGACTTTGGATATTTTAGTTGTGTTTTATAGCAGATCATTCTTTTATTATTAAAATTGCAGTTGACACAAATCTTAATCCAAACAGTAGCCAACTGTTTATTACTGAATATTTACATTTGAATAAATGGTTTGACACATGGGAAAATTTTTTAATAGTTGCTTCAATATACCTGGAAGGTGGGGGATTTGACGCTCTTTGAAGCTCTAGCCGGTGGGGCATTTGACCGTCTAAACTACCAACAAAACGGGGAATTTGATCAAAATTTTTCAAAAACGTCAAATGCCCGGGGGTTTGCCCGGGGGAGGTGGGGGATGGGCGGTTTTGGAATTGACTGGTACTTTACCCAAGGGGACACCTTTTGCATGCAACCCCTCCAATTTGCGACCATTTAAGCTTTATGTTTTGGTTGGACGCTTATCGGCGGTTCAACTTTTTGAGAAAACTTGTACAGGGAACAAATTTCCAAGGTTAAAGCAAGATAAATTGAAATAATGAAAGAGATGGGAGCCAACAAAGGGGTAGGGGAGGAGTTAGTGGGTATGGGCAAGGGGAGCCCCCATTCTCCCCAACTTCCTGGCTTATTACCTCCATTTAGATATGCAATGTTATATTCCAGTGGCATTGCATTTCCAGGTGGTATTTCATCCACTCCTTCGCACACTCCAAGCTTGGCCCTATGCACGTCATACTCAAAGGTATCTCCGGTTTCATAAACATCCTCAAAACACACACAAGGGCTTGAACCTTTGGGTAACAGCACGCGAAAGCCCAGCTGCTCAACTCGAGGGTCTTTCTCCATTACGAGAATATCAGAATTAGCCGACGGGTGCTGAAGGTCTACAGCTCCGGACGGAGAAAACATCACCCATGGCTCACAATCTTCTGCATGAGAAATGTCTACCTTAGCTCGCAGTTTAAACATCTTCAGATGCTTCGCCAAGTCTGGAATTGCTTGTAAATCACACTCGAGAAAAAACGCAGGGACTTCCACGCTGCCTTCATGTTTGTAGAAGAAGACGTCGTACATTGTCCGGCCACTGGCGTTTAAGAAAAAAGCGTACATTGCTTTTCTTTCCGCATCCTGGTGGAACGATTCGACATCATTGGTCACAAGTCCTTGCAAAAACATGATGGTATCTCTCCCCTTCAGTTTTAACAGCCCTCTTTTTCGCAATGGAGAGCACTTGATATCCCCTGAACCTTTTTCTGAAATCTTTGTTGTTAGCAAACGACTGTTACATGGTTGAAAAACTTTTATAAAGTTCTTTACCTTCAAGGTACGTGCAAACAAACGTGCCGCCATCTTATTTTTGGTCCCAGTTTTCCTCCATTACCTGTTGGGCCTTGTGCCCAGGCGTTGGCGGCTAAGAGGGCTAGGTGACCAAGACGGGGATGCTCGTAGCCTGCGTGGCCGGCGTTCGAAGGGGAAGGGAGAAGGGGAGTGCTCGTTGGAAAATTAGAATTAAAACCCTAAGGGAAAAAACCCAATCTGGGCGTGGCTCAGGCTTCATTTGACCCCTAAAGGAGACCATGCTAAATCAGACAACCAGATAAGAGCCATAGTGATTTGAATTGCGCTAAAGATGTTTACATCGAATGCTGTATTCTATTATTAGATTTTAGAATGAATTTTTAGAATTTTTTATGTTTTCACGAACGAACGAACGAACGAATAAATGAATGAATGTTTTCTTTTGTTGCATAAATTAAGGGCCCCAACTAGGTAGATCAATCAATCAATAACTTTTATTTATTCACGATAAAAGTTTAAGGCTTAAATTTTGGGGGTCGTTTATAACATAAGTCATAACCTAAAACAATAAAAACGTTAAAATTACAACTGCCTGCTTAGTGTTTTTCCTTTGACCATCTTAGATTGGTGAAAGCTTCATTTGAACGTGCCCGGATATAAACGCACCTTGTAACCCTTTAAGCCCTGGTATGAAAATGCAGATTCTCCTTACTGTTCTTCATACATTTCTTATGAAACTAGTAAGGAGAATTTGTCTTAATATCAAGATCTCATATTTGGTGACCACTTCCTTTATTCTCTTTACTGGAATGTTTGAACAAGTAGTGACAATGCCTAAAGAGAAATTTCGTTTTCGTCACAAATAGGGCTTAAAGGGTAATTATTCAAACAAAAGAAAACTGCCAAATCTCGTCTCTTTCTCTTGCCTGAAATTTGGTCAAAGCTCATTCATTTTGTGTCTTCCTTAACATTTAGTTCATGCTAGCCATTCCACAAATAAAGCCACCTTTCGTGTCACACGATCCAGTGTCGTGCCATTTGGAAGGAGCTTTTGCGGCTCTCCAAAAAATCGCACAATTTCGAGGACCAGCGCCTGGTTGACCTTGGCCTTTGTCCCAGAATGGTGAGGTAAGACTGCTCCCATCCACCCAGTAGAAGTTGCCGTCGCCTCCTTTCTTCAAACCAATGTAAACGTACCCCGAGCTCAAGCTGCCAATGTCTCCTATGTAGAGAATCATTGATAGCATTTACATACATGGCATTTTATACTTAGCACCAGAAGGTGTAAAAACGTCCCTTATTCAGTTACAGGAAAATAACTATGATAGAGTTTGATTTAATAAACTGATAAGTCGTTAGACGTTCCTTTTCGGCCAACGCCATTTTTGGGTATTTCACACAAAACACGTGAAAAGTGAGCAAGATTTCATTGGTTGCAATCAGTGCAAATGGAATCAGTCAGTTAGTCAGTCAGTCAGTCAGTCGGACAATCAATTAATCATCAGTCAATCATCGGCCGTGTATTATCTATGCAAGTAATTTTGCAACATTCTCCACGTTGAGGGGTAGGGGAGGGGGAAGGGTCGCTCCGAACCATGGAACAATTTATGATGATGACGCCAATTCGTCACCTTTTGTTTATGTGAATGATGCATGTCTTGAGGAAACGACAGATAAATACGTACAATTACAATGGAAATTCAAGAAGTAATCTTTCTATAAACAACCTGTAAATTTTTTCAAGGCTTTTTTTCCCGCAAACTAGGGTCAAGAAATATGAAACGAGATTACAGTTCTGAACAGACATAGCTGATTGCCACACAAAAATTGTCAGTCAGTTTCAAATCGAGTTGCCGTTTTATTCCTGTTGTTTAAGAAAAGATGAAAAGTAGACGGGAATTTACCTGATATTAAGCTATAGGCAAAAGTGTTTTGGGCTGCTGAAGTGATCTTGGCCAGGTCACCTCCAAGGGATCTGCAAACATAGCGTGCTTCGTTCCACGTTGCCGTTAGTTTAATGAAAGCAAAGAAACATGATCCATTGAACACTTTCCAACCTGGCGGGCAACGCGCTATGGAAGAATAAAAAAAATGAAAATAATTCATTTGAAATTGTTAGCACTCTAGTGGATAGCGTTACAACTGATAAACAACACATGTTCGGGCTTCCATGAGGACATCAAGAAACTAGTTTATATTTTACGCAAAAACTGCTTTCCGTCTAGTTTGATTGAAAAGGTTATCAATCAATATCTTACTCTGAGGCCCAGAAGGGTGGGGGGGTACTCCCTTATTTGGCCTAAACGGGTAAGTGCCGCTCAACAGGGTATGGCTTTCACTGTCTTCCGTATACAAAACCTTCCGTAAACAGGGTATACAATTTCAATATTTAGCGTCTTGAACAGGGTGCCCTTCTGGACTGGAAGCCCTGCACTCTACATGTGGGTACCACCAATTTTCTAAAATCTAATTCTATGATGTCACTTATATATATAAAAAATAGTTTTTGTATGGGAAATGAAAAACAAGGCAGACAAAAAACGCAGAAAACAAGCAAAATATAAAGGTCTCTTGTCTTCAACAGGGTAGCGAAAATGACCGGATTTTGTCTTAAACAGGGTCAAGGTTTGAAGGCCTCGGCGGCACACCCCCACCCAAACTTCCCTTAAGTGCCCCCCCCTGGGATCTGAGGATTCAGAAAGGATTTCGTAACAAATTTAGAGCGCCCAGTGAAGTACCTACACATTATTATAAATTACCTTACATAGGTCCTTTTCAAATGTTGCTTAAAACAAAACAAGGCAGCTACTTGAACGGCATTGTCATAATTTAGATATTACGTTAGTATTTTCTTCGTTAAAAATAAGAGACCTGTTTAGTCTGAAAGATCCTCGGCTAGGAGCTACGCTCGCACGGTATCTATAAGTTTGTTTGTGCGGGCTGTAATGCTTGCTATATTGGTGAAACTACTCGCCATTTTTCGTCACTCGTTCGTGAGCATCTTTTTTCGGACAGGAACTCTCATATCTATAAACATCTCTAATCCTCTGATGTGTCGCTTGTCATGTTCTGAGGATTCCTTTACTATTCTAGACACAGCCGCCACAAATTCTCGAATTAGGCTTTAAGAGGCCATGTTCATCTGTTGGGAGAAGCCTGTTTTCAATCAACAGCTGCATTATGTTAATCTGTCTCACTCCTTTTAGCGTTTTTCTTGGTTACCTTACTTGTTTTTGTGATTTGCTGCACGTTTAACCGCATTTTCTTTAACTTAACAATTTGATAGTTTTCACTACACACATTGTGTTTACGGTTCATATAAATTCAAATGTACCGAACTTTGTATGAACTAAAGATGACAGAGGTTACTGCTAAAACGTGTCTTGTCAACTTAAAAACTTCTTTTCAATTCGAAAAATTGCTGTCTGAAAGAAATGTGGTGACGGGAAGAGGGTACGCGCGTGAGGGGAGGGGGAGGGGGAGGGGTGTCTACCTACTTTTCTGGCTATCTGGGAAATATCCCTTTACATGTCGTCTGTATATCGGCCTAACATAGCCTTCTTGAACCCTTTTCCTTGCGGTTCCCACCCTTCCTCATCTCCAACCTTCCCCCCTCCCACCCCTCCCACACACCACCCAAACAAGCTGACGATTTTTCGAGTACTAAACTCCGAGAGTGAAAACAATCACGCAAAATGCAGATTCATCAGTGTTCCAATCAATACAATTTGAACTCTCCCAGACTTGACTGGTCATGCATCTTTAAACAAATTCTCCTTACTGATCTCCATACATTTCATTGACTACTAATTGAGAGAACTTGTTTAAACATCAAGACAATTCATCTCTGGTGATCATTTTCTAAATTCTCATGACCTGTATGCGTTATAGTGCACAGATATGATGAGGAGAAAATTGATGCTGATCACTAAAGGGTTCAGCAGCGTATTTTACCTTTCGACGGGCCTTTCCAGTCTACCTCGTTCAGCTTTTGTTCAACTGCTTTTAACCGCTGTAGAATTTCCTGCGCTTGCGAAGTGCTCAGGCCCGAGTTATAAACGTTGTTGAAGACGTACCCCTCGTTAGTTGTGCGCTCATTGGTTTTTGGATTGGTGAAAGACGCTGCCAGGAGATCTTGCGGCAGCGAAAAACAAATCATCAAAACAAACAAGAGAAAATGCATCTCGAAAACGAACACCTTTTCGTTGTTGACAGCACGTTTCATTGTCGAGTACTGATCCACTTAGGCCTCTGAAAGTAATGTATATGAAGAAAGTTGTTCTTGTTGTAATCCAGAAGGAAGCGGATTAGAGGAGTGGAGTCGTATCCATTTACAAAATGACTGAAACTTGCTGAGACACGCTCGTTGCCATGCACGTACTCAAGCGGTAATCATTATGCACTGACCCCTGTCGTGATCACCATGCACGTATCCAAGAGTTGATTACCATGCACAAACCCAAATTAGGCATCATTAGGCACACCCTTAATTACCAATCCTTACCTGATCCACCTAAGAATTTAAAACATTGACTCCATTGCTGGAAAAAAAAAAGTATATTATAGTATTCCGGCTCGCCCAATTTCAAGTCTAAACCAGTTGAATCTATACCCTACTTCGGATCAGTATGCTAACATACCGTAAATCGCACCAAAACGATGAAAATCTATATCCCATTGCAATATTGTCGCACTTTTCACATCCTCAGAATAGAAGGAGATCTGGAAATGACATTTGCATGAAAAGTCCTGATTCGCTCCCACAATACAAAATATTTGATTTTCAAATATGTCGGTTTCCCTACCATGAAATTAGCCATGATTTTTTTTGTCTCATAGTTGCTATCGCAACCACGAGATATTTTAGTGGAGTTAAGTACATTCCTGAGCACATTCTTGTGGTTATTTTCGTGAGCTCTCGTGAAGATTCCCTGATGTTCGCGAGATTGTCGGTATTCCCAAGGGAGGAACTTCGCTGTATCATCGGGCTATGTCGGACACACTTTATTTTTAGGTGCATGTTATTTTTAGGCGCTGGTGTATTTAATAACTAAGGTGTCTGTAGTCTACTGGGGGTTTTTGTGTCGTCTATCAATGATTTCTAGCCTGTTCCAGGGGGTCAGTTTTTGTATAACCCTATTTAGCCTGGGGGGGGGGGGCACATTGTGCCAGCGCTGACTTCAACGAATTATAACTTTTAAACAGCTAGTCGAATAATCACCAAATCTTGTGACTTTTTCTAAAATTTCTCAAAGAAAATTTTCCTGTGTCAATGACGTGTCTATGATGATTGACGTTTCCATAGCAACCGTTTACTCATGAAGTGTATTTTGACTATTTTCTGTCTTAGTTCAGTCTTTTTTATTAGTTTTTTCCCCTAAGTTTGTACGAAGAAGAGAATCCTTACTTTTGTGTGCTTGTTTTGATTAAGTATGTTTCTTAGAGCAAATTCGCTTATTTTTCGATGTCGTCATTGTCAATGTATGACTGCAGGCTCGGGATTCAAGATGGCTGTCTCAAAATTCAAAATGGCTGGTTTGTGACGTCATTGTGACGTCATGACATGTCACAAAGTAGTAGACCAGATAATAGGTTCAAACTTAAGAGTGAGTGGTAAAGAAAGAAGATGATCGATGATCAGCCCAACAGCAGGTACAAGTAATGAAACACCGAGATCTATATGTGAAAAACTCGCGAGAAGAGAGACTGACAAGAGAAAGAAAGTTAGAGAATCAGATCAAACTTCATTGTTGCTTAAACAGGTTTCCAAAGAGGTTCAAGGCTCCAGGGCTCCGGCCTCAAAAACTCGGGCTCCAGTTCTCCCAGACGGAAAATTCGGGGGTCTAGAGGTCCATCGCTCCACTCCAGGGTTCTATTTCGCCAGAATCAGAATTTCTGTCCGGGCTTTAAGTAGAGAAAGGAATCAGGCTCCGGGCTCCACGACAAAAATTTCGGGACTCCAGCACCCCAAAGCCCTCCCTTTGGACCCTGATTAAAAGGAGAGGAAAATATTGGTGAAATATTATACAAAACCCTCCTTGTAGAAATTAAAAAACACGAACAAACAAACAAGCAAAAAAGCATCAATAACCACGAGATTCCCCGTTCCGTGGGACGGGTATTACTGACAGACGATCAATACCAATACACCGTAATTTGACCTAATCAGATCAATAACCAGAGACTTGATACCACACACTGCACTCATCCTGAAGATCATAGACAGTCTAGTAAGCTAACATGAACCCCAGGTTAAGAATATTTGCTCTCACAATATACGAAATATTCTTTTTTCTAATATATCATTTTCGTTCCCATGAAATCAGCCTAGCTTTTTTTATCTTGTAGTTGCGATAGCAAGATCTATGGCTAGATTTAGTCCTGGTGCCCGATTCAAAAAATCTCTCCTAAGTTAAGATGTGTCCCAAGTATTGTTGTAAAACAAACGATGGCATGTTGCTAATACATACCTAAAATATTATCCTAACTGAGGAAAGCTCTGAGAACACTGGCTCCTAAATACTCCCATCACGTCGTGTCCTATGGCAAGACATTTTTGCCATGGGCCATGGCTTATTTTATTTTACACTATTTACAGAAAAAGGTGGATTGACAAAAAGTCGTGAAATTTACATGGTACAAGTATATCTTTTGAAGCAATTTATGGTATTGCACCATCTTATATTTGTAATTTAGTTAAGACAAAGGAAAGTACATTACTATTATTAAGTATTTAGCATCATTATTATATTTTTCATATTATGTAAATTAGTATTTTAAATAAATTAAAATAAAGGTTACAGTATGTGTGTGGTGGCCAAAGGAGCATGTACTTTCGAGTTTACCGCTAAATATGCCAAATTTGTCTCTCTCTACCCTAGCCACTGCCCTTGTTTTGCATCCTAAGGTAATGAGCTTTTTGGCAAACTTGTCTCTCTTTACTTTGACCACTACCATCGTGCCTTTTCCTAAGGCAAGAGACGTTGTCTTAGTTGTCTCTCCACATCTTAATCTGGCCTCGCATTGTTTCCCAAGTACTTTGAAAACCTCCCTCGCGTCGTATCCTAAAGCAAGACATTTCGCCCAAAGTTGTCTCTTTGTTTCTTGATCACTGCCCACCGTGTCGTATCTTATGGCAAGACATTTTGCCTAAAGTTGTCTCTTTGTAACTTGATCATGCCCCTCGTGTCGTATCGTATTGCAAGGCATTTCGTCCACATTGTTTTCTGCACCTTGAACACTACAATCAAGTCGAAGCCTAAGGTAAGGAATTTCGCCCAAAATTGTCTTTCTGCATCTTGATCGTTGCCTTCATATAGTATCTTAGGGCAAGACATTTCACTCATAGTTGTCTCTCTGTAACTCGATACTCGTACGTGTATAAGCAAACAGCGACTAATGGTGAGGTATCCAGGAAAAATACTAAGTCTAATACTTCTGTTCATTTATAGCTGTGAAAACTGGAGACAGCGTGAGCTGAACAGGGGCCTGTGCTCGACGTTACCTATAAATGTAATAGTATATGTATTAGTTACCATTCATAGAATCACGAGGATCGAGGCCGAGAATTGATATCATTATAAAAACCAGATTTTGGTCTAACACAACATGGTTATTTTGTTTAGGGTCCTGTTTCTGTGTCATGGTTATGTAACGATCATGTGTAATACGTAAGCGGCTTATATGTCAAAGGTAATTAGGCAATTCTGCAGGCATCCTTTTCTTCAGCGCACTTAAAAAAGCAAATTTGCTACGAGCGTGTGACTACAAAGAAAAATAGGTACCCAATGGGTAGATGTGAATTAGCTGGTCGACTTAGAATTTGGAACAATGGGAAGCTTTTGAGAAGCCATCAATCAATCAATGGAAAGCAATTTTTGACATATGAGTCTATACGCGACTGCGTAATTAACATGTTATCGCCAGGACGTATTCGTAATCTTTTTAAAGTCAATAAAAATATTCATACTTTCGAATTGTGTTCAAATAAAGCTTTTTCTTTCCTCTCCTCTTCCAGTAAATCTCAACGATCAGAGTGAGGAATGCCACAATCATCCCAACAGCCATCACAATATATACACCAGCCATACTCATCAGACCAATTCTCTTTCCAGACAGTACTGAAATTAAAGCAAAAGAGAGATTTATTAAACATTGCTCACCTATTCAACTCAACACTGAAATTTCGTTTTAGAACGTGGTAGTGTTGTTGAACAATCAACTATTGTTCAAGTGGTTTCGGCTTAGGAAATTTACCGAATAAAGTAGGACGCAAAGATACATATGATGAAGTTACTTAACATTTGTACCATTGGAGAGTGGACACCAACAATTTCGTCCGTTTTGGTCCATTATACTCTGAACTTAAAGTGCACCTAACCCCAAAATTTTTTCCCAACCAAATAAATTCGGTTATCATTTGGAACATTTCGTCACAAAAAGTTTTTGATTTGGTTTAATCCCTGATTTTCTGTGCGCGGTTGAAGAACGGAGAATCGGGCGAAAACAGACACCATTTTGGTTTAGGGTCGAGCAGTGAGGGCATGGGACTAGACGCCTTGTGACGTCAAATCAAGGAGTCGCAGTCTCGCGCTCTCTCTATCGGAGCTATATTTCCCTTGAGCTCTCGGAGACGTACAGAAAACTGCTGACCGTTCGTATTGCTCGGAGACATAGTAACCAAAGAAACGAATCACAAGACGTGTCACTACATAATACGTCATTTTTCGACGACGAACGACCGGAGGCGAAGAAACGAAATGAGTGGATTTTGTAAAGCAATAGCGAGCAATGCGGCAGCCTTCCAAGCACTCGATACTATGCTCGATGCATTTTAAGCAAAGCTTTGTTGTCGGACAAGAAGGTATCCGATCAAACGATAGCTTTCTTTTTGTGTATTTCCAATGATTCAACGGCCGATTGACCACAGAATACCCTGCCACATGAACTATTTTTTGTCGAGCCCTCTACGCGATACGAGGTAGACAGAGAAATATTACCTTTGCGACTTATTCAAGTTGGCTCACACGGTAAACGCTTAATAATTACATGTAAGCGGTGCCCAAAATAGCCTAGGGTTTAAAATTAGACCTTATTTATAGAAAGTCCTCCTTCAGCGAACCGAACGCGCTTTCTGCACAATAACAAAACATTGTCATTATTCCTCATTCTGGTCTATGAACGTGCCTCGCTATAAGACTTTTATCTTGAGTCATTTTAAATTAAATTACTCGAGCATAACAAAACATTACTGTGCAGAGATCACTTGTTTATATCCTCCGTTGAAGTAGACTGTAAGCAGTCTCTTTCTTCTTTTATTACCATCTTTTGTGCGAAAAAAGGCCGCAAGAAGATCGAAGTGCGAGCGATGAGCGGCGAAGCCTCGAGTCGCGAGTTACAAGTAGCGAGGGCCGGTTGATTTACATAATTTGTACATTTCCGCTCGCGCGTAGATCTGAGGAAACTGCTTGCACGTTGAAGCGAGAAAAACGATTGGTAAGATAATCTTAGTTGAACCGATACTAGCAAACTCTCGTGCTTATAATTCTCGTCAATGTCCTTTAGAAAATAACTGTCTTCCTGATTCACTTTGGTGTCATAAATTGTTGTTATCGTTAATGCTGCTTACAGAAATGGACAAGACGTAAGTAATATCGCAGTTTCCACATTTACGTCTATGTAAAATAAATAAATGAGGGAAGGAATGCTTTATTAAAATCTCCATTTCTATAAGAGATTTCCTCAGCTTGAATATAGATCTCAAATGCGAGAAGCGGAGAGCTGGAAAAACAAGACCAAACGTGAAGACCGAACGTGCGAAATAAAATGTAAACACTCACAGGCGAAGCTCATCATTCACTGGCTTCTTCGCGGCCCTCCAAGGCCACTCGTTGCTTAATTTGCTATTCCAGTTCTTAGTTTGCCTTTATTTCCTTTTTGCATTGAGCGATTCATACATTCTTCGTTGGTTAGCGGGTTATTAGCAGATATGGCCAGGAAGGCACACTCTTCATCATTTGTCGGTGTACTGTCGTCTTCGTGTTCCGCATCTATCTCGCATTAAGAGCTAAAATTCATCTACAAATCAGCAGAATCCGCGTAGCTCGTCTCAGTATCTGCTTTGCATTACAACATTGGAATTTTAGTCATACCTTGACTAGCTAGAAGGTCAGAAGGCTTCGATCAACAAATAAAGTCAGAGAAACATAGCTAAAAACTAAGCGGCGTTGAATTCTTGGTTCTTGATCTGACGTCATAGCTACGGCTCGCTCCAGACTCCTCTTACTCGAACTTAAACCAAATCTTTGTTGAATTTAACAGGGCACAGAAAATCGAGAATTTAACCAAAACAAAAAATTTTGCGAAGAAATATTCCAGATGATAACAGAATTTATTTAGCCGAAAAAAAAATTTAGGAGTTAGGTGCACTTTAATGTCATGAGATTATCGTATTTGCAACAACAACAACACCTTCTCCCCTAGACTTGCCCACAAGTCGAGCTCAGAAGTTTTTTTTTTGGAAGCGCGATTTCGGAAGCGTGAAACCCAAAAAAACCGAGCGCGAGGGAGCGGGAGCTCGACTTGTTTCTCTTGCAGGAAATCGCATCAAGTGACGTCATTTTGGCGGGAACTATTTTTGGTACCGTGTCGGTCGTGTGTCTTGTGGGCGGATCTGTCAAACACTTTTCGCGTAACGGAAAGTTTATAGGTATTCCAACCAAAACGTTTGTTCATGTTGCTGTTGCCGAAAATATTTGGCAATAATGCAGTGAATTAGTCGACAACCTTGCGCTAATGAGAAGATTATTGACAGGTTCGAAGAAGACGAAGACTTCTCTAAATTTGAAACTTCTTCTCGGAGGTGTGTTGGCAGCGCAAGCGGAGAATCGCTTCTAGATTATATTTGCCGAAACTGCTCGGATCGAAACCGAACCCTCGCAAAGAGGGTTTTTAAGTTGAGGGAAAATTTGTCAGAGACAAGAGAAAAGCTTGGTTCTACGTGTGTGAAGCGTCTGACTAAACTGTCAGACGAAAAACAAATCAACGGCCCGACCCGAAAAAGTGTCAACATCGAAGCGACGAGCTTTATTTACTCCACGGCGATTCCAACAAAATCTATCGAAACTGTAAATGAATAAAGCATAAATGTTACGATGATCAGAGCAAACTTATTTTAAATACGACAAATTTAGCCTTGCCCACAGGTCGAGCTCAGGAATTTTTTTTCAAAGCGCGAGAGCGTGAAGCGCCATCGGAAATGAGAAGTGAACAAATTTTTCAACTTCAAGCGACAAACTACGTATCTTGTAGATTTTTGCTAAGCCGAGTCCTACGCTTCTAATCTCACTCTTTGACTAGTGTTTTTTTTTTGTTCGTTTGTTTGTTTTTTCGCTCCTGAAAATTTAGGTTTTGGGTTTGCGAAAACTAAAATATCCTTAAACTTTATGTATGAGCTTAAGCATAAGCTAAGATTTAAAATTACCGGCGAGTTGAATATTGTTTTCTACGGATTTGTGCGAAAAATCTGACTCGACTTGAGACACGTCGCAAATGATTTTCTTTTAAGCAAAACTAAAACAATGAAGACTTGATTCCTATAGTCACTATACTCGGCTTTGCAGTTGAATTCAGGCCATGTATAATAGACCGTGAACACGGAGCGATCAAAAGAAGTCTCTCGATAAAGTTTGATCAAAACAGCTCAGTCACGTACTCACGTTTCATGTGGCGTGAGCCAGTTTGATTGACGGGGCGTCAGTAAGACTGTTTCTGATTCGATAAGATCCACAGGAGGAAAATTCCTCCTGTAGATTTGGCGCGCAGCAAGTGATAAAAGTCCTTTGCGTGAGGGCCTACCACCGGAACCGGAAATGAGAAGCGAAGGACGTTTGAGAAAGTCTACTTCTCCCCAAACAACACACACAAAAAACACAACAAAGCAAAATTGTACTTAAACTCATCAAGCAGCCTATACTAACGGCCATCTCGTTGATGTTGGTTACTCATGGACGAGGTGACCTCGTGAGGTAAATTCAAACTGTGTTTGTTACAATAAGTGAGAGAAGTAAGATTTCAGGACGTTACCACCCAGGTGTCAAGAATAAGTAGAAGTGGGCTGACCATGTCGCCCTTATCTCTGACAGCAGGAAAAAGGTTGAGAACAATGGTGTGTAGGCCCAAGAATGGACAGAGATTAAGAGGGAGACCGTTGGAGGTGTGGAGAGATGATATAGACAGCTACTAGGAAGTACTGAAACAGATATGCCATGAACAGGAGTGTTTGGATGGGGGAAGCCTGAATGGAAAGGCATTAAGCTGCTTTAGACTCATACAATGTGTGCTGAAACTGGACAAGGTAATTTTCATACTTGTTTTCTCTTCTTCAGGGCACCTGTTTGAGGTTTCCCACCATTTACGTCTGATCGCGTCAATGAAATGATTCTCGTGAAGTCGTAAAATAGCCAATGTGAAGTCCATAGTGTGAGGATCATTTGCTTGTAGAGCGAATGACATTCCTTTAGCATTGGTAAGACCTGGAACTTTAAACAAAAAAACACCCGTTTCCAGAACTCACTGGCTATTTGTATTCTGGGCTTTCCGTCAACCCAAGCTATCAAGGTTCCTGTTAACACCCAAGTACAAAGTGGAAAAGAAAACAACTAAAAGAATTGGGAAATCAAATGAATCAAACCAAACAGATAAATTTACAAAAAGGGAAAAATAAACAAACAAACGGACAGACAGACAAAAATAGCCAAACAAACAAATCACTCTTGATGACAGTACAGATCAGAAGCTTTACTTTTTATTGATTAGTCAGATGGCATCCAAATTTACAATTGGTTGACTTGTTTTGCTCGCGGGGTTGAATGGGTTTATGAAATGGAATGTTGGAGTACAAACACATGTAGTATCACTGTTTTCCCTTTTGAGAGGATGATTGATAATCCCAAGACTCCTACAAATGGGTTTTCATGACCTTTAACTGGATTTGCTGGCTTTTTGCTCGTGGAACAATCCGTTCTCCTTAAGGCACAATTCCTGCCAACACATGCTAAGCAATCAAACACCTTGACAAGTTTTTTACAACAAAGTGATGTGAAAACAAGCAAGGAAATGTCTAAGAAATCTTGATATGTAAATGTGGCTTAGGTTAATTTAACTCTAATAATACAAAAATGATCATGATGATGATGATTCATTAAATATTTGTGGTATTTACGTGTAGTGAGATCGCAGGGCGGTTGGTTGGCAAGGTGAGCTCTGGTCCGTCGTGAATAAACGCAAATTTCTCTCTTTCTCTGACCCACTGAACAGCTTGATATGTAGTTTGAGGGAAAGTTCCGGCAGCTTTCATTTGGTGCCAAATTTTTTGTTGTGTTTTAAGTGGACTTTTCTTGAATGCCTCAGCCACAGCTGACGAAGCTAACACTCCTACTTCATAAGTGGACTTTGCGAGGTCTTCAAGGTTATTGATGGGACGTTCCGCGTTCTTTACGGTGAAAAAGGCGGCTAGGTTGGCGGTGTAAGTTGAGACCCAGATAAGAATACAAAACCAGTAGCATCCGGTGAGAATGCGACCTGAAAGTTGTTGAAGGGACATTTTAATTAACAAATAGATTTCATTTAGTCGAGCGTGTGTACTCTGTTAAAGCACAGACGGATGACGTCAAAACGTGGTGTCCTCTGCGGGTTATCAGAGTAAACGTGTACGGCATCGGTTATCCCGCGCAGAATTAGGAATGATTTTAGAAATCTTTCTAGTGATGATTTGTGCGGGCAGAACTTTGCCGATCATGACCTCATTCGTGCGTCTGCACTTCAATCAGAAACTCCGCTAGACCAAAGAAAACGCCCGTTTTACTCTGTCCATTGTATAAAGCATAATAAGCACCAATCAAAACACGCGTTTTACTCTGTCCCTTGTATAAAGTATAATAAGCACCAATTAAAACACGCGTTTTACTCTGTCCATTGTATAATCAATCGTATTATTGTCTTTCTGCTTTGTTTGCGCACGCAGTCCAAATGAATTAAATACTGCCATTTGACTGGATGCCGGAGAGGGCTGAATGTCTCCACAGTGGCCGCGTGCGCCCGTTAACCTTTCAAAATGGCACGGTTGTTACTTTGTGCACGTGTGGATCTCGACTTCGACTCATCTCGGACAATATGCATACTAAAAGACCAATGTCTCTGCAGTTGAGCATCAAGCTTGGTCAATAGCAACTACGTATGTCTTCAACAACCAACAGAATGTTAATTAAAAAACTGTTCAAGCTTGTTTGCAGGAGAGATTTTAAAATATTGCTTTTGTTTGGAAAAATACAGACTGGAAAATTACCTCACGAATACGTTTACCCACACTGATAATAACAATCTGACGGTACTAAGCATTACATTTGTTTAGCATTTACCAACAAGGTCAGTTGGTGTTCTTCTGTCTGGATTTAACTTCAGCCTGTCGTAACCCCCTTCCCTTCCAGCTGGATAACGACAGGTGTTGTGTGTAGGAAAGAACCCGGATTTAAATTAACCGACCTCCGAAAATCACTAACTCAACTGTTTTAACTTTTCACGTTGGTCAGTGGACGATGTAAGTATTTAGTGCTGTTATGTCGGTGTGCTTACCGTTGCAGCAAGAGCCTGGTAAATGTCAGGTAAGAACAAGATTTACAAGTTGTTCCGACGAAAATAAGCCGGTAAAATGACTGGTAAGCCTTGTTTCACCAGGCTTTCAGAGTGAGGCTGATTTAGATGCACCTTAAAAGCCTGTCGAGGCTAACTTAGACACAAGAATTGTAACGATCCGTCATCTCTCCGTCGTACCTGACAAGCTCCTAGGTGTGTTTTCCCCGCCTTGTTGCAGCATGCAGGCCAATGTGAACCATAAACTGTTAAAATAACTGAATTCCTCAGACGTTCCTTGACCATTCTCGTCTTTGTTTCCATAAGGACTGAGATAATTTACCACGAACACTGAAATTGAGACAATCACCAATGTAGCTAGGGTGCAATACCAAACTTGATTGTGAAAAGGATGCAAAAACTGTAGTAGATCGGTTTTTTCTTTGGATGACTGTTTCTTCAGTAGTATATCCTCGGTGTAGAACATGAAAGGAATTGTGAAATCCACCACTTTCTGCCGAGCTTCAGTTACGGTCAACGGAGCTCCGATGTCAGCGCGCTTTAAGGAAAAGAAAGAAGGGAAAAACTTTGTAATAACTGATTGCTTTTAATTTCTTTGTAAAAGTACATCTGAGTTGGAGCTGGGTGTAATCCATGGATAAAGGACGAAAATAAAGGGCGCGTTTCTGAAAATATTTCGTAGCCGAAATGTTTTTGCATTAGAAGCTGCCACTATTACAAAAAAAATTCAAGTAGAAAAATACTTCTTGGGTAAGAATTGTCTTCGTGCGTTTAGAGAAATTAAAGATGCGATTGGGCATTTAAACCACTGATTTTAAGACTGCCAGTTGGCAAGCGCAGAGGAAGGGAGAAATCAGAAAACACACACGTTCTTCGCGAACCTCCCTGCTTCCAGGTAAATAACAACTAGAGCCAACGGTACTACAAACCTTGCTTACTAACTCGCCAATCATTCCATTCCAGGTTCCATTTTCATATACGCCGCCAAACAATCCATCTGGGGAGTAATATATCTCATATGTAAACTTGAGAACTCGCGCCAGTTCATTTAGCAGATCAATGCAATAACCTTCAGATGTAATAGTGCCGTTATCCTGTTTCTTCTTCATAATAAAAGGTGCAGTCTGGTTAGGTGAAGAAAAAAACAACAAAATTAGCCTGCGAGCAGGCTCTCTATTCGGGGGGGCAACGTGAATTATTTTCTTTGAGAATTATTTTCTTTGAGAGCGCCGAAGGCGCGAGTTTCGGCGAACGAAGTGAAGGCGAGCGAAGCGAGCCCGCGGTGAAAAACGAGAGCCTGCACGTGAGTCATTGAATTTCAATTCCGGCCCCTCGAAATGTGACAACTTGTTGACAACTCGCCACGCTTCCGGTGTCAAATAACTAGCCAATAGGGAACGAGAAAAATATAAACAAACATGACAGAAAGATGCACGTGGAAGTTTTTGACCAATCAGAGTGCTGCGTTCGTGGACGAACGCGCCGGATTCAAAATTCAATGGGATACGTGCAGGGCTCTCAATTTTCACCGCGGGCTCGCTTCGCTCGCCCAGCGACTCGCTTCGCTCGCCGAAACTCGCGCCTTCGGCGCTCTCGAAGAAAATAATTCACGTAAGAAAATAATTCACGTTGCGTTGCCCCCCGAATAGAGAGCCTGCTCGCAGGCTACAACAAAATAAAGTGAACAAACAAACAAATAAGATGAACTTTTGTCAACGATTTAAGTTAATTAGAATGATGACGGTGATAAGATTATAATCATGTGACATTAGTGATGGTAGTGATGACGACACCGATGATACATGGTGATGACAAAATTAATGTAATGATGGCAGATGATAACGAATGACTGCTGTAATGATGATGCGATGATGAAAATGTTTTTTTTTTTGGATTTAAAATGGAAATTTACGACCTTTACATTTTTCAGAACCTGGTTTCTACCCTTATGCCCTTATTACCTCAACAACGACGACTTTTAACTTTCTTCCTGCCAACGTTCCTCCGGGGTTTGAGGTCTGGACGTTAGGTGCGATGTTTTCAAACATAATGATACCGCGAGTTGTATTCCACGTACCTGTCTAAGGGAACAAACATATAACAACAAACAGAACAAAGGGTATGTCGCACAAAAATGTCTTAATTTACTGGAACTTTCCAAAACATTACATAAATGTTCTTACTTTTACAAAGGAGTTGTTCCGGAGGTTTAAAATTTGCAGTGCAATTGTTCTTCGATTTCCATGTTTAGTAAACTGGACAGTTCCTGTCAAACCATTTAGACTAATCTGAAAAAAAGAAAAAGGAAAACAAGAAAAGAACACACAATTAATGTAACAAGCTAACAACCTAAATAAAAATTTCACGCAAACTGTTTACCTTTCTCAAGCAAGATAACATCGCATCCCTATCTTTTGAATCAATGTTAGACCCCTTCATGGATAAGCACGGTTCTGTATTTAGCGCCAGATTAATAACTTGAACGGCGTCATAAACGAGTGCAATTTCGTCCTAAGAAGGAAAAAAACGTATATGATTGAACGTTTGATTCCTAGTTAACGCCTGCAAGAAACTGGAGGCATCATTAACGAATCCCTTAAATATACGATGCATTCTAAATCATCTTGACTAAAATAGCTACTAAAATGATATTTATTATTAGAAACAAAAGCATTACCGTAATGCTTTCAAGTTGTAATCCGTCCTACCGATCAGCAGTCAAACACACTGGGAAAACAATTAATTGTAACCGAAACTGACCCGGTATTTTGGGGCTTTCTTCTAATAGTAAGATTTTCTTTCAGCTTTTTAAATTAATTCCTAAAAATAGGCGACGGAGCCCCTTTAGATTTTCCACCTTTATTCTCTTGCAAAAAACTAACATCTTACCTTGTTGCTGTCATTGTAGTTGTCTAGTTCTTTGGAGGCTACCCCTTTAATGTATGGAAGCTTCATTGCTAAAACCACATTATTTGGATGAGAACTTAAGTTCACTGGCACCTAAGTTAGAAAAAGAAAAAGTGAATGTCTGATTATTTAGTAACTATTTCTCTCTTGTTTTGCAAGGAAGGTTTTACATACAAATACTACAATATTGTTTTCAAGTTTTCCGCATTCCTTTTGTGTTCTTTATTGAGTTGAAGAGTCTGATTTAATTCCTAAAGCTGAGCTATGTCTTCAAGTAAACATCAGTAAACCTTGACAAAATTATCAAGAAACGACCCATGTACTGCATGACTCAATAAACATCGGGCGCCCATATTGAATTTTCTTACTTTTTTAACATTTCTTCTTCCCCTAAGCAAAATGTCTGTCCCTAGGAAAGCTATCTCTATTTAATAAATACCTGTGTCACTTCTTTTTAAACCTGGAGTAGGTGGGATGGGGTAAAACAAAATATCTTAAACAACGCTCGTTGGAAACTACAGAACTATAGCACCGCAACATAAATTCCAAAAATTAAAGCTCAAATGGTTGTCAGACCTGTCCCTGAAGTATCCACGTGTGGCCTTTGTTTTGACCGCAAGGTTTCTGTAAAAAAAAAAAACAAACAAACAAAAAAAACATAACAAACAAAAACAAACAAGGTAACTGAGAGACATTCCCATAAATAACAGACACCTGTTGTCCACAAAAAGTTAACAACAAATTTTAATAGGCCAGAACCTCATTACGTATCAAATGGCCGCCACACCTCACATATCCAAGAAAACCTTATTAAAAGTGAAATGTCCACACATGGTGGCTGCCGAATGTGATACTTGTGGTTATATGCTACTTCTATGCTTTTTTACGTTGTAGCCACAGAGAGCACACCCGGTCTTTTAAATCGTGATTTAGTTTCTAGGATGACGTACCAAAATCACAGGCGGGCTTTTATTTATCAAGAAGCTGGTCTTTCTTTTGTAAACTCTTTTCTTGTGCAACCCATGATTATTTTATAACTACGGGCGAATCACGGCAGGTCTGAATCTCCATGTAGCCCACTGTCATAAAACATCGATGCAAATTCGCGCAAGAAAGGAGTTTACTGACGGAGTAAACACTAATTTCCTGAGATATTTTGAAGATCATTTAACTCGGCATCATCTTTGGGTATCAGGCTTATAATCCCTCTTCGCTGAGAAACTGACAGCCTTTCTCTCTTTTTTATATGCAGTATTAAAACCCCTGATAAAATCACCACCAGTCAGACCAAAGAAAGCTGAATAAAATTCCATGGTATACCCGTCTTCAGCTTGAGATTTCTGATGTCAAGGTTAATAATACTAGTACTAATTTGTTCTTTCTAGAGCGATTTATACCAATGCTCTAAAGCGCTTAACAAGAAATATAGACTATAACATGATTAAAAATGAAATGAAAAACCTCGTTAGAAATCGATAAGTGTTGTGGTGACAATAATTTTAAAAAATAATAAAAAATAACAAAGATTAAAAAAAGTGCATTATCAAAGTCTTCAGAAGGTTAAAAATTAGCGATATGAAACAAATGGGTTTTCAGTTTATATTTAAATTGGTTTAAGTTTTCAGCAGTTCCGATTTCATGAGGAACGGAATTTCACAGTCGGCGCAGCAACGCTGAAGGCACGTTCTCCATAGGAGATAGAGTTGTGCTTTTAGTAAGATCTGATTAGAGAATCGTAAAGAATATCTCTTGAGTAGGTCGGTAATACAACCCGGTGCGAGACCATTGAGCACCTTGTATGTAGTGACCAAAATTTTGAAGACAATGAGTTGCTTGATGGGGAGCCAATGCAGATCAATAAGAAGAAGAGTAACGTGCTTGAACTTTCTCATGTTATCCTTGTCTTTTGGTGATGTTTGCAATCACACAGCAGTGGCATGTAAGAAAACGATTACAGAAACGAGAAAAAACTAAATTCCTTTACTACGTTTAATTACCTTTCCCAGCATAAGTTCAATGTTTTTTGTGTCCGTGTAAATAAGAATAACTTCAGGATCAAGGTTTCCAATTTGTTCCATGGCTCTTGATATTGGTGCTGCGTGATCCTCAGTTTTCTCCTGGTCAGCAAGCTGAACAAAATCCACTGTCAGCTTTGAATTCTGGGAAATGGCGTAGAAATACCCAGCTTCGTGTAAACGAGTTTCTAAGATAAAGGGAAACGAATACAAATAGGAGCAAATATATTTTACTACCGCCGTTGTTTTAAGCCGTTTTACCACGCATCATTTTCGTACATTACCAATCTCCTTCATTTTTAAGTCGCGATAGCAACTACAAGATATTGTAGTGGAATTTGGTCGCATTCCTCAGTACATTCCTGTGATTAATTTTTGTGAGGTATTGCGTAGATTCGCTGATGTTCGCAAGATCTTCGGTATTCCCAAGAGAGGAACTTCGCTCTATGACGGAGACTCTTTCCTTATTATTGGGCGCTAATGTATCAGATAACTAGGATGTCTGGAGTTTCCGGCTGCTTAGAGTGATAACTTGTGCCGTTTATCAATGATTTCACTCTCAGTAGTATTCAATATGTTGCTGTAAAATGTAGCTGAAGTAGCGTTAGATCACAGCGAACATCGATGTGTTCTTGAGATGTGTTCTTGTCAGGAACATATCGCGATTATACTTGTTTCCGGTATAATCTAACGGGGCAATGTTTGATTTTGCTTACGTGCCGTGAAAATGGAATATCTGTTTTGGAACATTTACCCTTCGCGTCTTCTGTCCATTGGCGATTGTTATTCGGAGATAAATAGAAAGGATTATTTTAACAAGAAAAAATAGGAAACATGATTGGAATAGTTTCTTTAAAAATACGCGAAATGAGACATTTTGATATTCAATTTTGATGTACTAGGAAGACGTTTATTGAGTGCGTTAAAGTGCACAATAGTTTCACCTAGCTGTTGGACTACTAAAGACAGACGTTTTTGAAAGCGCATGATCAGAGTGAACGGGCCTTGGATTTTCATGAGACCACAAAATTTGAACATGAATTTGGTTAGTTGTAGTAAAATTGTCAAAAATACCTGTTGCAGAGTGTTATATAAATATAGTATACATGCAAAACACAACTAAAAAAGTAAAAAGCTTTAAAAATGCAATCAAGAAAAGCAAAATCACAAAGAACAAGTAAAACTGAAATGTTTCATTTGATAAAACAAAAATGTAGAACATTTTTACCGTCGTATACCAGTGCAATCTTTTCCCATTGAAATGAGTTGAGTATGTCAAGTGTGGCATGCGCGTAGTCCCTGTATCCCACTGACATCTGCACTGCTTTTTCGCATTGATCGAGTGGTGTCCTGTCTCCATGGAGACGGATGAGAGGAATGCCAGTTACTGTGGAGAGTGCGCATGCGGAGGTCTTTGTGTGGCTTCCCTCGATCATTGCAATGACATTTTGCTGAAGGAATGCTGAAGCTGAAACGAAGGTTATTTTAGAATTATTTACCCTTGTTGCCATTATAACTGATCATGTTTCTTTGCTACAAATTGAAGGGTTAGGCAATTTATTAACCCAAATAATGGATGAATGAGATTTATGTTGTGCATTGATAACTCGTTGCTCATATACTGTACTGTTGACTAGATCATCTAGCGCATAAAAAGCCTCAAAAGGCTGAATTTTGTAGCCCGGTCGTAAATCGCTTACTAGACTTTGAAAAAAGGTCATTGAATTACTTTCTTGCGCTGACCAAATTGCTACTTGGTTGTTTCAGGTAATTTAAGGACGGTGCCTCTTTTTGTTACTGCGCATGCGTTCTGCACATTTCGGAATTTTCGGGTTTCTTAAGGAATTTGCCCCCTGCTACAACAATATTTTTGCGCGCTTTATGTGTATGTGGAAAAAGCACACCTTGCCAAGGGCTATCAGAATCCAAAAAGAAAATAGGGGGTAACCGCGCATTTTTCAGAGATAAATGAGCTTAAATTTGGAAAGAAATTGCGATACATTTTTTGTATTTTTAACGCTTTTTTAGAATTATGGTTGCTTAGTTATCTCTGAAAAATCGTGGTTACCCACATTTTTCTTTTTCGATTCCAATAACTCTTGCTAAGATCTAATTTTTCCCCATAGTCATAACCTTTGCAAAAATACATCTGTATTATATTAGGACGCACGGTCCTTAAATTCAATTTGATTCATGTTCACAGTATAAATGTATAAGATAAAAACGAAGGAAAGAAAAAAAAAAGAAAAAAATGAGATAAAAGAAGAAGGAAAACACGGTAAAGAGATGGAATGGGGAAGAACTAGAAAGAGACGTAAGAATCATAAAGGGTGGTCCACCCAAAAATTCATTACATAGTATAAAACATTAATAGCGGAGCCAGCGCGCTAGCGCGTCAGCGGAGCTCCTTTGCTAAGGAAATTTGGTAATCTATCAAGCCAAAAAATTTTGGTAGTGACGTAGTAGTCACGTGACCGTCCGTCCGTACATCCGTCCGTACGTACATCCGTACGTCCGTCCGTCCGCACCACAGGGTTACCAATACACTTCCTACACTGGATAGAACCCTGTGCTGAATCCCGTGTGTTTTCGGCGCGAAATCGCATGTTGACCCGCGTTGTAGCAAAACAAGCAAAGACAACAAAAGTCAAAAACAAATTTGTTAGTGGAAAAAAAAAGTTCAAAAGAACACTCAGTTGTCTTTTTGGTGGAAGGGGAAAAGTTCAATCTAGGCGAAAGAAATTCGGCGATAAAGTTCAGGCAAAAAGTTCAAATTTGCCTCGTCGGTTCTGTTCAAACTCGGTCGGCACACCGCTTGAGTTCGCAGCTTTTCGCAGCGGTTTCGACGCCAAATATAGTAGAGCTAGTGCTTTTTGTTTTTTTCTGTCCACAACCATGGTTTTTACGGCGTTTCGAACACATTTTGCCAGGAAAAACACCAGCATTTTCATGCTGATAGGCAGCTTGTCACGAACAAAGAAATAAGTATTAAAATTAAATACGTAAACGCTGTCAAACGCCCATGGCCTAGTGGACTAGTTACCGGCATCTCACGCCGACGATCCGAGTTCGACACTCAGCGGGAGCAAGAGTTATTTTCTTTTTTTTCTTTGTTTTTTTAATAAAACGACTTGGATGAGAGTATTTTCACAAATTAATAACTGCCAGCAAAAACAAAACAAAAAAAACAAAACAAAAAACAAAAGCAAAAAACAGACAAAACAAAAAGGGGGGCTCCGCTTTTAGGCTTGGCTAAATCTATATATTAAAATTAGTTTAATAGTTTATAATTAATAAAATCACATATTTCCTCGCACAACTGCGGTTGAAAATAAAATCTTCATATCTTACCTTGATTAAATAGGCTGATATTTTCTGATGCGTGATAAGTTTGAAAGACTACTGAAGCATTGTCCGATTGACTAGAATTGTTCTTGAGAACAAAGTTTACAGCGTCATGCTCAGTTAAATTGCCATTGAGAAGACCTGCATAAGATCGGAGAAAAAAAGAAACATTAAGGAAAGTGCAATATTATATCCTTGTGTGGAAAACAATGCAAGAAGCAAACCAGCCCTAATAAATTTTGTGTTCATTCAGTCTCTGATTCAGTTGCTTCTCTAGCCTGAGAAAACAGCGACGTTTCACCAGGTCGCCACTTGAGCCCTCGCAAAACGACGTCTGAGTAACGAGCGCAGAAATTCCATACTGATGACGTTCACTACCCAAATCTTTGGCAGTGCTTCTGATTGGTTGAAAGGAAATTCCAGCCAGTCAGAAGTACTACCAAGATCTGGTTAGTGAACGTCATCAGTATGAAATTTCTGCGCTCATTACTCAGACGTCGTTTTGCGAGGGCCCAAATGGCCACCTCGTGAAAGGTCGGCTCTTTTCTCAGGCTATTGCTTCTCAGGGCCAGTGGCTCCGGGGAATTCAACACGGTGGTTGATCACTTCCGATCACTTACGAACACTTATAACAAACAAACAACAACAACATCAACAGCAAACAAAAACGTTATTTATAAGGTGTCAGGAGCATCCTAGTCTAAAGCGCCATGCACACCATAAAAAAGTTACACCTACACCTATAAGACTCATCAATTACTATCTATCACATATGAACCATAAACTACCGGTGTAAGCTCAAGTTTAACCTTCAATGTTGTTATCATTTACCAGTTTTTGTCGCTGACTCTGAAAACAACTGAAAATACAAATAAATGTATTTGTATTAAAATAATTACCACTTACTGATAGTAAAAATTCTGTCTTCTGTGTTAACCTTTCGTACGAATGAAAGAACCATAAACAGTGTAATGTAAACAGTTCTTCTTTCCATCTTAACTCACTGAAATGAATGAAAATGGAAACGGAATTAAGAACATGACACCAAAGCACGTTAAAATGGTAAAATCCACCACGCAGATGTTAGAATTAAACCGCTGAATTCTCCTGCAGCCTTGCATTTTCAGATTTAGCAATACAGCAGGGCTTGAAATAATTTCCCGGCTGGCGCCGGTCAAGTTGTCCGGTCAAACCTATTTTTGCTCGGACACCACCCATTTTTGGCCGGACAAATCTCCATTACGCCATATCTCTACAAAATTCCCCCCCTCCCCCTGCAGCATGATGTTTACATATCAAACAAGTACATTTTCTAAGCCTTTATTGTACATGGAGCCTCGAACTCATTGCAGGAAAAGTGGAATGCATGGTACAGCCACAACGTTCGGCAAAATCAATATTACATTTGTGCATGCATCTATCGCTTCAGTTCTATGTCTTCTATACCGTTAAATTTTAATACCTACTAAAGCTATGAAGTTGATGAAATTGAAGCCTGCGATCTAGTTGATCCTCATAATAATACAAGCTAACTGATGTGAATATACAACAAGAAACTCTTACAAGTAGAATCCATATCCACTGATTTGCTACAAAGTAAGCTTAGAATGAATAAGCTTGAATCTTGAAATGTTTCAGTACTATATCTTATTAAAAGGGGTCGGGGAAATGATACCAACAGGCAACTCTCTTTTTTCATTTGGAATACTTGAATGGCAACCTAATTTTGCTACTCGTTGTCAATTTCAAGTCTCTACTGCCTGAGGAAAACATTGCCTTGCGAAGTAATGCCCGTGAATCCAATAATCACCAAAAAGCTTGGTAACCAAGTATTTATCAGGGGCGTGCCGGAAGTGATGAATGATTTGTTCCGTTTCAGCGTTTTTAGAGACGATATGAATCACAACTTTTATGGATGACTATTTGGCCATTTGGAATTACTGGAATTACATCAACGTTGTGCAATTAAGGAAATGAAAGCACTTTGTTGTGGTTTTAAGTGAAACAAAAACATATCAACGCCAAAAATATATACAATGTTCGGGAGCCTACTGATCCACTCCTGTGTCTTTTATTAAATCTATTGCTCTGTCTTCTAATTCGTCCTCATTATCTGAATCGGAATCTTCTTCAGTTGAAGAACAATCAATCAAGACCATTCCCCTTTTCGCAAACTCTCGGGCCTTGTACGATTTCCTCTTGCTTTGGTTCGGAGGGCGAGTGGCGCTCGTTACCCACAAGTGAATGGCTGGTGTAGTGTCGTAACCTTGAAAAGGGGGACCTTCCATTTTGACTCTTATCAGGTGGCTAAGGGTGTTCTCGCTGAGTGTTGCCCGAGAATCTGAGAGGCATTGTTATGCTTCTCACGTCACGTTTACAAAATCCAAGCGGACTATATATTATAAGAATATAGTAATTCATACTGCTACACACGCTACTCCGGAAGACCCGCTAATTTGCGGTGACGGCTTGATGAACGACAAAGCGAAGATTTGCAACCACCGGAAATTTTACAACCACTATTATGAATCATTTTTTAAAAGTTCTTGGTCTGGTAGTATCTCTGTCTTTTCCCCTTTTTATTCACAAACGCCAATAATGTTGAACCTATAAAAATTTAAAACCTGAAGATCCGCATTGAATTTTTCTTTACAAGCGTAAACGACCGGACAAATTGTCCGGCCATCCAAGGATTTGACCGGACAAAACCTATTTTTGACCGGACATTGTCCGTTGACCGGCCGTTATTTCAAGCCCTGATACAGTAATAAATTCATGTGTTTTTTATTGCGTTACCTGTCTATTCGTGTGACTACTTGCCCAAAGTTGATCTCAAGCTGAACGCTAAACGCCCGAGTTAAAGGTTAGGACAGTTCATTACTATTATTATGACAGTTTATTGTGACGTAATTTACAATAAATAATAATAAAAAGGTTACACTAGCCCGCAAATAGCCTTGCTAATCTTGGCAGGCAACAACAACAACAACAACAACAACAGCCATTTTATTTTGCCAAAATAAATAAAAATAAAAATAATTACAGCATAAAATAAATTAACTAAAATAGGCAAAAAAACTACTCAGAATAGAAATAAACTAAACGAGCTGAGTAGTTACCAAAAGAATTAAATTGCTTTGACTAGGTTGTACATGACTAAAAAAGAAGACGGAAGTAAAATAAGGCAAGTAATAAGTAATTAAGTACAATGTAACTAAGCATGTATAGAAAACAGAAAAAAAAATGAGAAAAAAAAATGAGAAAGAAAAAAAGAAAAAAAAACAAGAAAAAAAGGAAGGAAAAACAGTACCAGTTAATGTTTAAACCAAAATTTGTTTATATGAGTTAAATACGAGCGAAAAAGAAATTAAAACACTAAGCCAGCATTAACCATAAGTACTTAAATAATGCTTATTCATAGTTCGCTTAAATGAGCGTAGAGATAAACTTTTTAGTTCTTCATCCAAGTTATTCCAGATGGAAGGACCAGAAAAGTGTAGATTAAATTTGCCATAATTAGTTCTAACACGATTGATATAGTAGGTCGATTTTGATGCCAGCCTAGTATTATAATTGTGTTTAGATGATATACTTAAGAAGAAATTATCAAAGGCTTTAGGTAGTAAGTTATGATGATACTGAAACATAAAAAGGGCAGTATGAATACTAACCAGATCCATGAATTTAATTAGGCCTAACTGTGAAAATAAAGGGCTGGAGTGTGCATCTCGTTTGGAAAATGTAACACGAAAGAAGTACGCGAAATAAATAAAATAAAATAATTGGCAATAATTGGTGTATGTTTCTATTGTAAATCAAGTCTTAGGCATCGATCAGTTATACAAGAATAAGTTTGTTTTCACCGCTAAAATGTTTTGATTTGACAAAATTAACTCAGTGTAGCTTCAGCTTCTAGCGTTTTTTCCCCCTTTGTATAAGAGCTAGCTTTCAAATGTATGAATTGGTACATTCTTTGCGAGGACAGTGACAGATGTTTTAAATACACGGTCAAACAAACAACAAACAAACGTGTTTTCAGTTTTATCCAGAAAAGGCTACATAAAGCCTCAGGAACTCCAAGTCCGAAGTATATGCTACAGTTATATTCTGTCTTGGAACAACTAATTCGTTCCTCTGGGAAGCTATGAGTCCTTCAATGTCCATCCAGTTCATTTGAATCGAGACTTCCAGAACTTTCTCATTGTTTTCACCTTTTAAATGACCAGTTTTGATCCGTATAATGTCCAACACCCTATTTTTACTTTGTCAACAAATCCTCTCATTTCAGCTTCTCCCTCTTGTTTGTTCCTTCTCGTTATTATTTTTTTGTAAGTAATATTATTGTAAGCACAATTGTGTTAATACTAGAATGTAACATTGTAAGTGACATCAGGTAAAACTACTTTAATAAAAAATAAGTCAACATACTGCAATGTAAGATTTGCAGGCAATATTATTGTAAGAAAACTAGTGTACGTAATGTTATGTAATACTCGATCCGTTGTATTGTAAGTTATATAATTAATTTTGTAGCGCAAACCTTGCAGGTTGTGCACTATTTTTTCTTTTTTTGCTGTCCATTTTTTGCCCTTTTGTATTTTGTTGTTGTGGTTGTCATTGTTGTCGTGTGATTGCAAATAAATAAATTTTAAAAATACCCATCCTCGCGTATATTTGTCCTAAAAGACAAGTTTTTAATCAATCATTTAAACTTTAATCTATGCCGTCTTTATCGTAGCTCAGCTGGTAGAGCACTGCAGCGCGAACGCAGAGGCCACGGGTTCAAATCCCGTTGAAGCCCCGAAAATCTTTTTTCGGGATTAATTCACAATTGCTTAAATTGCGATTACAACTGCGATGGCCAAATCTTCATTTCAAATTTTAATCCGTTGCACGACGATCTCGTTTTTCCTTTGACTGACAGTTTTTTCGCCCAACACGTCCGTTCTTTCTCATTTTCACGCGCTACTACCCATGCTACGGACATCCACGTATCGACGTATCGACATAGGTGACACGTATCGGTTCCAGGCCTGCTCGAAGAATCCATGTCGTTTACGTTCTTCCAACATAATCCCGACTTCGTCGGTTAAAAATGTTTCCAACAGAATCTGAAACTTTCTCAATCATTTACGCCATTCAGCGTCTTTTCTATCCGGAATTCGTTCCAGTTACAATACAAATGCATCGCCTTGTCGCGCGTATAAATTTAGTCGCAGTGACTAAAATCACCCTCGCCCTTACAAAAACGCGGGAGTGCGAAATGCCATGTGGGCGTTACGGAGAACTTGTGAATATGTTGACGGTCCCTAATATAAACTCGGTTCCACAGGCAAAGTTGGCAACTTTCCTCAAACGAATTACTTATTAATGAACTGCGCTGGACAGCGTTTAGTTCTTTTAGACGTGGAAAAAGAAGCTGTTTTTACTTATTTTTTTCTTCCAGGTTAGTAATTGCTTTTTTTCTCTTACAAAGTTACATGCGTTATAAAGCATGAACTCACAAATTCTAGCTTTTTTACAACCTGGTGTCTATGTTGTAGTCCAATTTTATCCTTGGTTCAAATTTTATCTTCTTTTGTTTCATATTCATTATCATATATTAACATAAAAAAGAACAAGGGAAAATAAAAATTGAACCAAGGATAAAATTGAACTACAACATTTACGTACGATTGTCTTAAAAACTGTCATTTCTGTAATTTGTGCATCGCCATCACTATCTATCAAAAAAAAAAAAAAGACGAGGAAGTTTATTTTACTTTGAAAATATGTACATAAATTACAGAAATATTTCAAATGAAAATTTAGCCATATATAACTTAACAACTATAGCATAAATAATAAAAATTGGCAATGACCTATAACAATTTCCCAAATACATTCTTAGCTGCTCAGATGAGATCACTTCTATCTAATTGCACGACCGCTTTTTTGCACATTTTACGTTCAGCATTTCTACCTTGCATGAAAACTTATTCTGCAAACGTGAATTCGTAAATTAATAAAAAATTGCTCAAAATGAAAGGAAAATATTTTTTCGATAGATAACAGAAAGATACACGTCATAGCTTGTGACTGTTTACATATGGAAGTGCAAGTATAGCTGTCTAGACATGCAAACGTTTGCTCTGTTTTAGTTATTATATAGGAAGTTAAATAAACGCGACTTAAATTAACGCGAATTGAAGGGAAAATTACTCCCCAATAAAGGAAATTAACGCGAAAGAGGGGGTAAAGTTTCAAAATGATGGAAATTAACACGATTTTCACAAAGAAACAGTTTGTAGGCTCAACTGGAATAAATTTATTTCATGACTGAATTTAAACATGATTCTAAATAAAACAGATTTACAGGTGTGTGAGGCAATTTCTTGACAGATAACGTGCATTAAATTCTGCCTTATTGTAGAAAAGCTATTGTTTTCTAGGTGTCAAGAATGCCTGGACTGGATCCAGAATGTGGGATTAACGTGATGAAAATTAAAGTCGTGAAAATAGGACATTTGCACGATGGCGTAATTTGACTACAACTACCAGAATTCATTTTGCTTTCCCTTTGTTATTAAAATTTGGTAATTCCAGTGAGGTTTAAATAAGAAAAGAAGAAACTGAAAGATTCTGGTAGTTGTAGTCAAACGACGCCATCGTGCAAATGTCCTATTAACGCTCTACTTGATGAACAACGCGGTTTATTTCGTATAATAAGGTAGTAAACTACAGATACAACACTTTTCTTATTTTTTTTCCTTTTGAGAAATACAATAGTCGCTTATTAAAAAATTTTCATCCCTTTGTTTTCGTTTTCCGTTTGGGAAAACTTTCCTTGCCAGGAAGTCATAAGGAGCTTCCCCAAAATTTGGTGCGTCATTCTTTTATCATGTTAATGCAACAGGTAATTAAGTTGAATTAACAAAAACTTATGAAAACAGTAATATATCGACTTATGTCGTTGTGCCAATTGCAAAAACTGCAAAGGCGCTTCTATTTAGGGCTGTTGTGAAAGTGATTCTGCTTTAGAGTGAAAACTCCCAAAGGCTAATATTACATTCCCGTGTTTGCAATAACATCTTAAAATAATCCACTTACAACTTTTACACAATAGGGATTCACCTGTCATGGCAAAGTTGAAGATTGGTTGTGGCGGCATTGCATAAAAACCTTCGTGATTTTACAACTAGCAATTCGACCATAAAACTCAAGAACAAGTACAAATCAACGCTGGTAAATCGAACGACGTTTTGGTGTCGTCATGATGCCCTTTTCAAGTTCAAAAATGATTAGAATAAACTAATCATTTTTAAACTTGAAAATGGCGTAGGAAAAGGAATAATAAATAAAATTAGAGTTATCAACTTGCATACGTTGTTTGTTTCCAATGGTTTTCTTCTGACTTCTTTTGTGTGCAGCATCAAGCTAATAGTTGCTAGCGACAGTACTGTATGGCGTGAGCTGAGCTGTTTTGTGGGCGAGCAGATCTGAGTTCGATTTTACCAGTGTTGATTTTTACTTGTTTTTGGGTAACAAAACCTTTGCTTATAAAAACACAAGAAACCCAAACAAAACGAAAAGCCTGAAAAGTGAATAAGTTTTAAAAAGCAACTAAGCGAAAGAAAAAGCTCTTACCAATCTCGTATCCTCAAGATATGTATTGTTGGATTAGACGTGAAACGCTTATGTCATCGGCTGAGAAGAGAACAGTTATTGACTAATTACACAAAACAAAGGTTATGTATCATCATATTCTAATAGGAACACGTAATCGTCAGGCCGAGGTATCAGTTTACTTGGTATAAAAGAGTTTGCTCATTCAATTCCGGTTTCTCTTCCCCTAGAGCTTCACGGGTAAAGTTACCATCCGTCTCCCCGTACAACCTGCCTGGCTGCACGTTTTTTCTGTCTTTTGCCTTTAGTTTGTAAGCTTTTGATGCGGCCTTTCATGGCCCCACCTGGATTATGTTAGGTAAGACTGTTTTTCAATCGATAGCAAAATGTAATTCAAGCAGATATTGTTTAAACAATAAACCGACACTTCGTGTGGCCATTTTACTTCCAGCATTGACCGTAAATTCTACAGTAATTCAAGGTTAACCGACACTTGCGATGATTCGATGCAGCGGTGGCAAACTGGATTCAAACTGTAAAAACTAAACAGAAAATGGAAAGAAATGACAAATAAACATAAAGATAACCAAAGAAAGGCAACAAAGAGCGAAACTATGTATTAAAATTTGTCGTAGAAAAAACTTCGCACAAAAAAACATGTGCGATTCTGAGAGATTTGAACTGGTTGTGGTCATGTAATCACGAGTGTTCCATGTTCACTATGGAAAAACGCACCAATTGTCCAAAGAGAATAAAAGGCCTACAATATTATTAGGGAAAAAATGAAAGGAAACAAAATAATCGATCAGTCTTTAGCTTCTAGACTTGACAGTATCAACGTCTTCTACGTTCCCGACTTCGTCAGATCAACAAAGGCCCGGATTGCGTGCAGAACCGACAAAGTGTTGGTTCGTCTTGAGGACAAAGCAAGCGAAGCGTGCGTGACAGTAACTTGCAGCATGGTACAACGTGCGTAACTGCATGTGCCATGAAAAGAATTAACTTTGTGTCCACTTTTGAACAATTAATTTTATATTTAGAATTTAAAATTTTACAGTTTTATTTAGGTTTGACTGTACTTTTTTTTTTTGCTTCTCAACACGTTTGTTTTTTGCATTGTTCATGTTTTTAAGTCGTTGAACAGGAAAAAAAAGGGAAATTAAAATACTCCTTCGGGGACACCGACCCACATTCAACAGGTTAGCAGGCGGCCACCTACCCCACTGCGCCACGCCAAAGTTTCTGTATAGTTGGACTCTACTTAGGTTACTGGTCTCTTTTCACATGACGTCACTTTGATAGAGATGAACACGGTTGGGGACAGAAAAAATCCTGAAGGCAATCGCTCTACGAGGTTTTACTTTAAGACTGCTCAAGCGATATAAACTTGAACACTAAGAGAATTCACGAATTCACTGACTCCATAGAGATCTACGTATCGACCACAACCGACACATACCAGTTCCAGGCCCAGTCGGAGAATCCACGTCTTTTTCATTTTTCCTTCATAATCTCCACTTCACTGGTTAAAGAGGGGATGGCATAGCGCATTGCCTTACCAATAAAAGTCAAGAAGAAGTAACTCTGACATATTTTCTGATACATTTCACAGGCCTATGATAATGTAACACGACATGGTTTTTCTCGGAATGGGATTGGCTTTTAAGTAGTTCTTGCACTAAATGGCAATTGGGTGTGTCGGCGTTCAAATATAGAGCTAGACTCGCTATGTTCTTATCCTATGGGCAACCACATAAATATAAGGTTTCATTATAGCACCCTTGCTAACAAGATAATTGGAGCATCGCGGCCACAGCAATATTATTTCTGTATTTCCCTGCCAGAGAAAGTCAAAGCAACAGACCAGAAGTATCAAAGTGCTGCAAGGTAATAGGGATTTGTTGAACGGTTGGTGTGTTCATACACATCATAGCCAAGAAAGGTAGCATTTTATTTATCCGCTACTATCACTATTGCGGCTTAAAATAAGTACGGTTCGCAGGCCAAACCCATCTCTTTAGCTCCTTAGTCTGATCTCACTTATTATTAGGCTCAAAACGGATTATTTGAGCAGGCTCCTCGCTGGCCCATCAAAAAATCTGCAAAGCATACCCGCGCTAACTGGGGAGGAGCTTGCATGGCCTAGAAAAAAAAGCTTTTATTTTCTAAATATATATACAATACGTTTCCAAAAAAAATTGTGCTTTAAAACTTTGGAAGTTTCATTTTTTTCTTGCCCATTGTTTTTAATGAACCTATCATTCGACAAGTTGTAGCAAGTGTCAAATGGTCTCGCCAAAGCGGCGCTGGAATCTTGATAACTCAAACCGTCACCGGAAGAGGAAGTTGACGATAGCTCGAGTTATCTCTTAACTGAAATGAGGGAAGCAAGTTAAACCGACTTTTGTCAGAGTTCATTGTTCGTTGAACAATGAGTTTTGCTCCCAAAGGCGACAAAAACTATTGTTTAGCCTATTGGAAAACTGAGGCACTCTAAACGTTTTCTTTTTCTGGGACGTCACGTTCGGCCTTGTGATAGACGTAGGGTTAAGTAATAGCCCTTCCTTTAAAGGATTTGTTAAGAACGCGCAAAATTACCACACCTCTTATGGTCTCAGATCATACAAAGCTGAAAACCACAGTTTCAGCTTCCGTTTAAATAAAGCATTCTCCACGCCTATAGTGACAAAAAAGAACAAAACATTTAAATGCTCCTGGATGCTTTTGCACAAAACACTGCGAAAGAGGAGGGGGACTAGTAATAAGCGTCAGTTTGTTTTAAATATCCTGCAGCCCCACCTTGTTGACTTACAATTCCAGTGAAACAGCACAAGCGCCAAAGCATGGTTGTTCAAAGCCAAACTCGTTCCCAGGGTCTCTTTTCCTCCCGTTTCTCTTTCACTCCAGGGGACGGGAAGAAGAGATACCCTGGGAACGAGGTTGGCTCAAAGCCAGCTGTATGAGCTAATCCATGATCAGTGTCAGCATTAATTTCAGATTATTAGCTTAGCGATGCGGTTTTCAGTAACTTTATTTTACGCTATATTTTGCTTTTGCAGACCTTCAAAATGTTCCCTCAAATAAGCAGTAAAAATGCTTTCCAAAAAGACGAGAGAAATCTTTTACGGTTACGTTTATTTCTTGTTAAGTGTAAATTATCGACATGTGGCTTCAAGAAAAGCAGCGTTTAGCTTCCATGGTGTTTTTTTTTTTTAACCAACATATCCTCTTGAAACAGGATAACGACGATGGAGTGCTGCTTCTGGGAACCGCACTTCTCAAGTGTAGTCGTTACTTAGCAATGAAAACGCCTATTCAGTTAATTGATAGAGGAGGAGTCTGCACAAATGTTCTATACCGAGCCCTCTGAAGTGGCGAGATCAGCCTTTTAATAGAGCAGAACAGCGGGGATTGGTCACCAGCCTGCAATTTTTCGTCCTAGCGATAGCAGTGGTGGTTTAAGGACAAAAGCGCAGACGTACAATGCTACCTAAATTGACAGAGACCATGATAAGTACGACATGAAATTTGAGCCAAATTGGAATTACGTGCATGAATAAGGGGCTGTTTACACGGTGGGAGGAAGATCTAAGTGCTAGGAATATCCTAGAAGGCGGATCATCCCAGTGTCATCTGTTTTCTGTATTCAGGTTACAGCCCTAGCGCTAGGATCTTCTAGAGCTAGGATCTTCCTAGCTGAGTGTTAGGACGATCCTAGCACCATGTAAACTACCTTCGCTCGGAAGATCCTAGTATTAGGGACAGAATAACAGACATGGCCCGGCCGGGCATTCAGCTGCTAAAGGCCAACAATTTCATCTTGCTTACCCTTTCCACTTGGTGACCACTCCGACCGAGTTGTTTCGGCTTCTAGGATCTTCCAAACGCTAGTATCTTCCTCCCTCCATGTAAACAGCCCCTTACTAAGTGCCAGTCCCATTCCGAGCAGAACCATGTGTTTAACTGTGTTACATTGTTGTATGCATGGAGTATACATAAGAAAATACACCAGAATTGCTCTTTCTTGACCAGTAATTGCTAAAACACTTCGCCTTAAGAAATGTCATGTCAGCACTTTTTAAGGTGGTCAAACACAGTTTCTTTATACCTATGCGTTATTTATCGTTATTTTCAAACCACTGGCAGTTGGGCGGCCAAAATTGGCAAGATGCAATTTCAACTAAAAAAGATTTTTTAAATATGTTTTACTGGGGTAAGTACTGTTATCATGGCAACACGGCTGGTAATAAACCAGCATTAATTAATGGGATTGATATATTTTCAGGAAATCTAGTCATTAGATTTTTTCTATCATTTGCCTCTAGAAAACGCAGAACACTGAATACTGGTCTCGCGAAAATTTGACAGAGAGGTATACTGTAATTTGGTGTTGCGATGTTCATCTGTTGGGAAAAGCCTGTTTTAAATCAACATTTGCATCATGTTACTCTGTCTCTTTCCTTTTAGCGTTTTTCTTGGTTACTTACTTGTTTTTGTGGAGTGCTGCACGTTAAACCGCACTTCCTTTAATCTAGTATTTTGAAAGTTTTGACTACATACATTGTATTTACGTTTCATTTAAATTCAGATGTAACGAACTTTGTATAAACTGACAATGACAGGGGTCGCTGTCGAAACGCGTGTCTTGTAGGTGACGGGAAGAGGGTGCGCGCGAGTGGGAGGAGGGGGGTCTGCCTCTTTTCCACTATCTGGGAAATACCTCTTTACTTTCCCTCTGTATTTCGGCCTCCCATAGATTTGTTGAACACTTCCGTGCGGTTCCCACCCTTCTCATATCCAACCTTCCCCCCCCCACCTTCCCACACACCACCCAAATAAGCTGACGATTTTTCAAGTACTAAACTCCGAGAGTGAAAACAATGCAAATTCAGCACTGTGGCCATGCAGGAGGATTTTAAGCAGTGTATTTTACCTTTCGATGGGCCTTTCCAATGTACCTCGTTCAGCTTTTGTTCAACTGCTTTTAACCACTTGAGATTTTCTTGCGCTTTCGAAGTGCTCAGGCCCGAGTTATAAACGTTGTTGAAGACGTAATCCTCGTTAGTTGTACCCTCGTTGTTTTTTGGATTGTTGAAAGACGCCGTAAGGAGATCTTGCGGCAGCGAAAAACAAATCACCAAAATATATAAGAGAAAACTGACCTCGAAGACGAACACCTTATCGCAGCTGACAGCACGTTTCATTATCGAGTACTGATCCACTTAGGCATCTGAAAGTTATAAATATCGAAGAAGTTTGTTTTAGTTGCAATCCAGAAGGAAGTGGATTAGAGGAGTGGAGTCGTATCCATTTACAAAATGACTGAAACCTGCTGTGACACGCTCGTTGCCATGCACGTACTCAAGCGGTAATCATTATGCACTGGCGCCTGTAATGATTACGATGCACGTATCCTAGAGTTTGTTACCTGCACAAACTCAAATTAGTCATCATGAGACATACCCTCAATTACCATTCCTTACCTGATTCATCTGAGGGTTTAAAACATTCACTCCATTACTGGAAAAAAAAGTATATTATAGTATTTCGGCACTCGAAATTTCGTGCGCGCGTGTGTGTGTTTTTCACCCGCCCCACAATCGCCACTGCTAAAATTAGAGATTACTCGCAGTCTACTCGCCCAATTTCAGGTCTAACCAGTTGAATCGATACCCTACTTCAAATCGTTAAGCTAACATACTGCAAATCGGACCAAAACGATGAAAATCTTTATCCCATTGCAATATTGTCGCACTTATCACATCCTCAGAACAAAAAGAGATCTGGAAATGAGATTTGCAGGAAAAGTCCTGATTCGCTCCCACAATACAAAATATTTGATTTTCAAATATGTCGGTTTCCCTACCATGAAATTAGCCATAATTTTTTTTATCTCGTAGTTGCTATCGCAACCACGAGATATTGTAATGGAGTTAAGCGCATTCCTGAGCACATTCTTGTGGTTATTTTCTTGAGCTCTCGTGAAGATTCCCTAATGTTCGCGAGATTGTCCGTATTCTAAGAGAGGAACTTCGCTGTATCATCGGGCTATGTCGGAGACACTTTATGTTTAGGTGCATGTTATTTTTAGGCGCTGGTGTATCTAATAACTAAGGTGTATGTAGTCTACTGGGGTTTTTTGTGTCGTATATCAATGATTCCTAGCCTGTTCCAGGGGGTCAGTTTTTGTATAACCCTATTTAGCCTGGGCAGGGGGGGGGGGGGCACATTGTGCCCGCGCTGACTTTAACGAATTATAACTTTTAAACGGCTAGTCGAATAATCACGAATAATCACCAAATCTTGTGACTCTTTCTAAAATTTATCAGACAAAATTTTCCTGTGTCAATGACGTGTCTGTGATGATTGACGTTTCTATGGCAACCGTCTACTCATGAAGTGTATTTTGACTATTTTCTGTCTTAGTTCAGTCTTTTTTTTTCAGTTTTTTCCCCTTAGTTTGTAAGAAGAAGAGAATCCTTTACTTTTGTGTGCTTGTTTTGATTAAGTATGCTTCTTACAGCAAATTCGTATTTTTTTCGATGTCGTCATTGTCAGCTGTATGACTGCAGGCTTGGGATTCAAGATGGCTGCCTCAAAATTCAAAATGGCTGCTTTGTGACGTCACGACATGTCATAAAGTAGTACACCAGATAAAAGGTTCAGTGAGTGGTAAAAAAAAAAGATGATCGATGATCAGCCCAACGGCAGGTACAAGTAATGAAAAACCGAGATTTATATGTGAAAAACTCGCGAGAAGAGAGACTGACAAGAGAGAGAAAGTTAGAGAATCAGATCAAACTTCATTGTTGATTAAACAGGGTTTCAAAGAGGTTCAAGGCTCCAGGGCTCCGGCCTCAAAAACTCGGGCTCCAGTTCTCCCAGACGGAAAATTCGGGGCTCTAGAGCCCCATCGCTCCACTCCAGGGTTCTATTTTGCCAGAATCAGAATTTCTGTCCGGGCTTTAAGTAGAGAAAGGAATCAGGCTCCGGGCTCCACGACAAAAATTTCGGGGCTCCAGCACCCCAAAGCCCTCCCTTTGGACCCTGATTAAAAGGAGAGGAAAATATTGGTGAAATATTATACAAAACCCTCCTTGTAGAAATTAAAAAAAAACGAACAAACAAACAAGCAAAAAAGCATCAATAACCACGAGATTCCCCGTTCCGTGGGACGGGTATTACTGACAGACGATCAATACTGCTACACCGTAATTTGACCTAATCAGATCAACAACCAGAGACTTGATACCACACACTGTACCCATCCTGAAGATCATAGACAGTCTAGTAAGCTAACACGAACCCCAGGTTAAGAATATTTGCTCTCACAATACGAAATATTCTTTTTTCAAATATACCATTTTTGTTCCCATGAAATCAGCCCAGCTTTTTTTTATCTTGTAGTTGCGATAACAAGATCTATGGCTAGATTTAGTCCTGGTGCCCGATTCAAAAAATCTCTCCTAAGTTAAGGTGTGCCCCAAGTATTGTTGTAAAACAAACGATGGCATGTTGCTAATACATACTTAAAATATTATCCTAACTGAGGAAAGATCTCAGAACACTGGCCCCTAATTACTCCCATCACGTCGTGTCCTATGGGAAGACATTTTTGCCATGGGTCATGGCTCATTTTATTTTACACTATTTACAGAAAAAGGTCGATTGACAAAGAGTCGTGAAATTTACATGGTACAAGTATATCTTTTGAAGCAATTTATGGTATTGCACCATCTTATATTTGTAATTTAGTTAAGACAAAGGAACAGCAACAATATAATCTGCGATCTTCAAAAGAACTCTTATTACGGTCACCTAGAACTAAAACGAAGAAAACTCTTGGAGATAGGTCATTTCAGATGGCAGCCACTGGACTTTGGAACAAACTACCTTCAAACATTAGAGCTATAAGTAATTTTAATCTTTTTAAAGGGACAGTAAAGACATATCTTTTTAGAAAGGCGTTTGCCTGCTATAGGTAGACTATTAGTACATTACTATTATTAAGTATTTAGCATCATTATTATATTTTTCATATTATGTAAATTATTATTTTAAATAAATTAAAACAAAGGTTACAGATGTGTGTGGTGGCCAAAGGAGCATGTACTTTCGAGTTTACCTCCAAATAGCCAAATTTGTCTCTCTCCACCCTAGCCACTGCCCTTGTTTTGTATCCTAAGGCAATGAGCTTTTTGGCAAAATTGTCTCTTTTTACGTTGAACACTGCCATCGTGCCTTAACTAAGGCAAGAGACGTTGCCTTAGTTGTCTCTCTACATCTTAATCTGCCTCGCGTTGTATCCTAAGCACTTTGAGGACCTCCCTCACGTCGTATTCTAAAGCAAGACATTTCTCCCAAAGTTGCCTCTTTGCGCCTTGATCACTGCCCACCGTGTCATATATTATGGCAACACATTTCGCCCAAAGTTGTGTCTTTGCATCTTGATCACTGCCCTCATTGTATCTTAAGGCGGGACATTGTAACCATAATTGTCCCTCTGAGCCTTGATATTCGTGTATGAACAAGTAGCGACTAATGGGGCGGTATCTGGGAAAAATACTTAGTCTAATACTTCTCTTTATTTTTAACTGTGAAAACTGGAGATGAGGCAGTGTGAGCAGTAGTAGTAAATCGTTTATTGAGAAAACTCACTTCGCAGTCTAAACGACTGAATTACGTGCCTGTTACAAGAAATAGTAATCTATAGAATATATATAATCTATATAAGCTATATCTATATTTAATCTAATCTATAATCTAATCTATATAATCTAATATATGTCTGTGAGCTGAACAGGGTCCTGTGCTTGACGTCACCTATAAATGTAAAAGTATAACTATAAGTTACCACTCATAGAATCACGAGAACGAGGCCGAGAATTGATATCATTGCAAGAACCAGGTTTTGGTCTAACGCAAGATAATTAGTTTGTTTAAGGCCCTATTTCAGTGTCACAGTTAGCTAACGATAACGTGTAAGACGTAAGCAGTTTGCACGTGAAAGGTAATTAGGCAGTTCTACAGGCATCCTTTTCCTCAGCGCACTTAAAAAAGCAAATTTGCTACGAGCGTGTGACTACAAAGAAAAATAGGTACCCGATGGGTAAATGTGAATTGGCTGGTCAACTAGGAATTTGGAACAATGGGAGGCTTTTGAGAAGCAATCAATCAATGGAAAGCAATGTTTGGCATATGAGACTATACGGGATTGTGTAATTAACATGCTATCGCCAGGGCGCATTTGTAAGCCTTTTTAAAGTCAATTAAAATTTCATACTTTCGACTTGTGTTCATATAAAGCTTTTTCGTTCCTCTCCTCTTCCAGTAAATCTCAGCGATCAGTGTGAGGAATGCCACAACCATCCCAACAGCCATCACAATATATACACCAGCCATACTCATCAGACCAATTCTCTTTTTAGAAAGTACTGAAATTAAAACAAAAGAGAGATTTATTAAACATTTCTCACCTATTCAACTCAACACTGAAATTTCGTTTTGTAGAACGTGGTAGTATTCCTGAACAATCAACTTTTATTCAAGTGGTTTCGGCATACGGAATTTACCCAATAAAGTAGGACGCAAAGATACAGATGATGAAGTTACTTAACATTTGTACCATTGGAGAGTGGACACAAACATTTCGTCCGTTCACATCTATTATACTCTGAACTTAATGTTCTGAGGTTATCGTCTTTGCAACGACAACAAAAGAAACAACAACAAGAATACCTTCCCCTCAAACAACATACACAAAAAACATAAGACAAAATTACACTCAAACTCATCAAACAGCTTAACGGCCAACTCGTTGAAGTTGGTTACTCATGAACTAGTTCACCTCGTGAGGTAAATTCAAACTGTGTTTTTACAATAAGTGAGAGAAGTAAGATTTCAGGACGTTACCACCCATGTGTCAAGAATAAGTAGAAGTGGGCTGACCATGTCGCCCTTATCTCTGACAGCAGGAAAAAGGTTAAGAACAACAGTGTGTAGGCCCAAGAATGGACAGAGATTAAGAGGGAGCCCATTGAAGGTGTGGAGAGGTGATATAGACAGCTACTAGGAAGTACTGAAACAGATATGCCATGAACAGGAGTGTTTGGATGGGGGAAGCCTGAATGGAAAGGCATTAAGCTGCTTTAGACTCATACAATGTGTGCTGAAACTGGACAAGGTAATTTTCATACTTGTTTTCTCTTCTTCAGGGCACCTGTTTGAGGTTTCCCACCATTTACGTCTGATCGCGTCAATGAAATGATTCTCCTGAAGTCGTAAAATAGCCAATGTGAAGTCCATAGTGTGAGGATCATTTGCTTGTAGAGCAAATGAAATTCCTTTAGCATTGGTAAGACCTGCAACTTTAAACAAAAAAAAACCCGTTTCCAGAATTTACTGGCTATTTGTATTCTGGGCTTCCCGTCAACCCAAGCTATCAAGGTTCCTGTTAACACCCAAGTACAAAGTGGAAAAGAAAACAACTAAAAGAATGAGGAAATCAAATGAATCAAACCAAAAAGATAAATTTTAAAAGAAGGGAAAAATAAACAAACAAACGGACAGACAGACAAAAATAGCTAAACAAACAAATCACTCTTGATGACAGTACAGATCAGAAGCTTTATTTTTATTGATTAGTCAGATGGCATCCAAATTTACAATTGGTTGACTTGCTTTGCTCGCGGGGTTGAATGGGTTTATGAAATGGAATGTTGGAGTACAAACATATGTAGTATCACTGTTTTCCCTTTTAAGAGGATGATTGATAATCCCAAGACTCCTACAAATAGGTTTTAATGACCTTTAATTGGATTTGCTGGCTTTTCGCTCGTGGAACAATCCGTTCTCCTTAAGGCACAATTCCTGCCAACACACATGCTAAGCAATCAAATACCTTGACAAGTTTTTTACAACAAAGTGATGTGAAAACAAGCAAGGAAATGTCAAAGAAATCTTGATATGTAAATATGGCTTAGGTTAATTTAACTCTAATAATACAAAAATGATGATGATGATGATGATGATGATGATTCATTAAATATTTGTGGTATTTACGTGTAGTGAGATCGCAGGGCGGTTGGTTGGCAAGGTGTCTGAGCTCTGGTCCGTCGTGAATAAACGCAAATTTTTCTCTTTCTCTGACCCACTGAACAGCTTGATATGTAGTTTGAGGGAAAGTTCCGGCAGCTTTCATTCGGTGCCAAATTCTTTGTTGTGTTTTAAGTGGACTTTTCTTGAATGCCTCAGCCACAGCTGACGAAGCTAACACTCCTACTTCATAAGTGGACTTTGCGAGGTCTTCAAGGTTATTGATGGGACGTTCCGCGTTCTTTACGGTGAAAAAGGCGGCTAGGTTGGCGGTGTAAGTTGAGACCCAGATAAGGATACAAAACCAGTAGCATCCGGTGAGAATGCGACCTGAAAGTTGTTGAAGGGACATTTTAATTAACAAATAGATTTCATTTAGTCGAGCGTGTGTACTCTGTTAAAGCACAGACGGATGACGTCAAAACGTGGTGTCCTCTGCGGGTTATCAGAGTAAACGTGTACGGCAACGTGGAATCTACTTGTTTTATACATTTTGTTGACATCGGTTATCCCGCACAGAATTAGGAATGATTTTAAAAATCTTTCTAGTGATGATTTGTGCGGGCAGAACTTTGCCGATCATGACCTCATTCGTGCGTCTGCACTTCAATCAGAAACTCCGCTAGACCAAAGAAAACGCCCGTTTTACTCTGTCCATTGTATAAAGCATAATAAGCACCAATCAAAACACGTGTTTTACTCTGTCCATTGTATAAAGCATAATAAGCACCAATCAAAACACGCGTTTTACTCTGTCCATTGTATAAAGTATAATAAGCACCAATTAAAACACGCGTTTTACTCTGTCCATTGTTCAATCAATCGTATTATTGTCTTTCTGCTTTGTTTGCGCACGCAGTCCAAATGAGTTAAATACTGCCATTTGACTGGATGCCGGAGAGGGCTGAATGTCTCCACATTGGCCGCGTGCGCCCGTTAACCTTTCAAAATGGCACGGTTGTTGCTTTGTGCACGTGTGGATCGCGACTTCGACTCATCACGGACAATATGCATACTAAAAGACCAATGTCTCTGCAGTTGAGCATCAAGCTTGGTCAATAACAACTACGTATGCCTTCAACAACCAGCAGAATGTTAATTAAAAAACTGTTCAAGTTTGTTTGCAGGAGAGATTTTAAAATATTGCTTTTGTTTGGAAAAATACAGACTGGAAAATTACCTCACGAATACGTTTACCCACACTGATAATAACAATCTGACGGTACTAAGCATTACATTTGTTTAGCATTTACCAACAAGGTCAGTTGGTGTTCTTCTGTCTGGATTTAACTTCAGCCTATCGTAACCCCCTTCCCTTCCAGCTGGATAACGACAGGTATTGTGTGTAGGAAAGAACCCGGATTTAAATTAACCGACCTCGAGGTAGAAAGTCCGAGGTAACTAATTACATTCTTCCGAAAATCACTAACTCAACTGTTTTAACTTTTCACGTTGGTCAATGGACGATGTAAGTATTTAGTGCTGTTATGTCGGTGTGCTCACCCTTGCAGCAAGAGCCCGGTAAATGTCAGGTAAGAACAAGATTTACAAGTGACTGGTAAGCCTTGTTTCACCAGGCTTTCAGAGTGAGGCTGATTTAGATGCACCTTAAAAGCCTGTCGAGGCTAACTTAGACACAAGAATTGTAACGATCCGTTATCTCTCCGTCGTACCTGACAAGCTCCTAGGTGTGTTATCCCCGCCTTGTTGCAGCATGCAGGCCAATGTGAACCATAAACTGTTAAAATAACTGAATTCCTCAGACGTTCCTTGACCATTCTCGTCTTTGTCTCCATAAGGACTGAGATAATTTACCACGAACACTGAAATTGAGACAATTACCAGTGTAGCTAGGGTGCAATACCAAACTTGATTGTGAAAAGGATGCAAAAACTGCAGTAGATCAGTTTTTTCTTTGGATGACTGTTTCTTCAGTAGTATATCCTCGGTGTAGAACATGAAAGGAATTGTGAAATCCACCACTTTCTGCCGAGCTTCAGTTACGGTCAACGGAGCTCCGATATCAGCGCGCTTTAAGGAAAAGAAAGAAGGGAAAAACTTTGTAATAACTGATTGCTTTTAATTTCTTTGTAAAAGTACATTTGAGTTGGAGGTGGGTGTAATCCAAGGATAAAGGACGAAAATAAAGGGCGCGTTTCTGAAAATATTTCGTAGCCGAAATGTTTTTGCATTAGAAGCTCCCACTATTACAAAAAAAATTCAAGTAGAAAAATACTTCTTGGGTAAGAATTATCTTCGTGTGTTTAGAGAAATTAAAGATGCGATTGGGCATTTAAACCACTGATTTTAAGACTGCCAGTTGGCAAGCGCAGAGGAAGGGAGAAATCAGAAAACACACACGTTCTTCGCGAACCTCCCTGCTTCCAGGTAAATAACAACTAGAGCCAACGGTACTACAACCTTGCTTACTAACTCGCCAATCATGCCATTCCAGGTTCCATTTTCATATACGCCGCCAAACAATCCATCTGGGGAGTAATATATCTCATATGTAAACTTGAGAACTCGCGCCAGTTCATTTAGCAGGTCAATGCAATAACCTTCAGAAGTAATAGTGCCGTTATCCTGTTTCTTCTTCATAATAAAAGGTGCAGTCTGGTTAGGTGAAGAAAAAAGCAACAAAATAAAGTGAACAAACAAACAAATAAGAAGAACTTTTGTCAACGATTTAAGTTAATTAGAATGATGACGGTGATAAGATTATAATCATGTGACATTAGTGATGGTAGTGATGACGACAGCGATGATGCATGGTGATGACAAAATTAATGTAATGATGGCAGATGATAACGAATGACTGTGGTAATGATGATGCGATGATGAAAATGTTTTTTTTGGATTTAAAATGGAAATTTACGATCTTTACATTTTTCAGAACCTGGTTTCTACCCTTATGCCCTTATTACCTCCATAACGACGACTTTTAACTTTCTTCCTGCCAACGTTCCTCCGGGGTTTGAGGTCTGGACGTTAGGTGCGATGTTTTCAAACATCATGATACCTCGAGTTGTATTCCACGTGCCTATCTAAGGGAACAAACATATAACTACAAACAGAACAAAAGGTATGTCGCACAAAAATGTCAATTTACTGGAACTTTCCAAAACATTACATAAATGTTCTTACTTTTACAAAGGAGTTGTTCCGGAGGTTTAATATTTGCAGTGCAATTGTTCTTCGATTTCCATGTTTAGTAAACTGGACAGTTCCTGTCAAACCATTTAGACTAATCTGAAAAAAAAAAAAAGGAAAACAAGAAAAGAACACACAATTAATGTAACAAGCTAACAACCTAAATAAAAATTTCACGCAAACTGTTTACCTTTCTCAAGCAAGATAACATCGCATCCCTATCTTTTGAATCAATGTTAGACCCATTCATGGATAAGCACGGTTCTGTGTTTAGCGCCAGATTAATAACTTGAACGGCGTCATAAACGAGTGCAATTTCGTCCTAAGAAGGAAAAAAACGTATATGATTGAACGTTTGATTCCTTGTTAACGCCTGCCAGAAACTGGAGGCATCATTAACGAATCCCTTAAATATACGATGCATTCTAAATCATCTTGACTAAAATAGCTACTAAAATGATTTTATTTATTATTAGAAACAAAAGCATTAGCGTAATGCTTTTAAGTTGTAATCCGTCCTAGCGATCCACAGTCAAACACACTGGCAAAGCAATTAATTGTAACCGAAACTGATCCTGTATTTTCGGGTTTCCACTAATTGTAACGTCTTTTAGCTTTTTAAATTTAATCCTAAAAATAGGCGTCGGAGCCCCTTTACATTTTCCACCTCTGTTTAAAAAAAAAAAACGAACACCATACCTTGTTGCTATCATCGTAGTTGCCTAGTTCTTTAGAGGCCAAGCCTTTAATGTATGAAAGCTTCATTGCTAAAACCACATTATTTGGATGAGACCTTAAGTTCACTGGCACCTAAGTTGAAAAAAGAAGTGAATCTTTGATTATTTAGTAACTATTTCTCTCTTGTTTTGCAAGGAAGGTTTTGTATACAAACACTACAATATTGTTCTCAAGTTTTCATTCTTTTTGTGTTCTTTATTGTGTTGAAGAGTCTGATTTAATTCCTAAAGCTGAGCTATGTCTTCAAGTAAACATCAGTAAACTTTGACAAAATTATCAAGAAACGACCCATGTACTGCATGACTCAATAAACATCAGGCGCCCATATTGAATTTTCTTACTTTTTTGACATTTCTTCTTCCCTTAAGCAAAATGTCTGTCCTTAGGAAAGCTATCTCTATTTAATAAATACCTGTGTCACTTCTTTTTAAACCTGGAGTAGGTGGGATGGGGTACAACAAAATATCTTAAACAACGCTCGTTGAAAACTACAGAACTATAGCACCGCAACATAAATTCCAAATCTTAAAGCTCAAACGGTTGTCAGACCTGTCCCTGAAGTATCCACGTGTGGCCTTTGTTGTGACCGCAAGGTTTCTGTAAAAAAACAAACAAACAAACAAACAAACAAACAAAACCAAACAAGGTAACTGAGAGACATTCCCATAAATAACAGACACCTGTTGTCCACAAAAAGTTAACGATAAATTTTAATAGGCCAGAACCTTATTACTTATCAAATGCCCGCCACACCTCACATATCCAAGAAAACCTAATAAAAAGTGAAATGTCCACACATGGTGGCTGCCGAATGTGATTCTTGTGGTTGTATGCTACTTATATACTTACTTTCTTACATTGTAGCCGCAGTGAGCACACCCGGTCCTTTAAAGATTGATTAAGTTTATAGGATGACTTACCAAAATCACAGACGGGCTTTTATTTATCAGGAAGTCGGTGTTTCTTTTGTAAACTCATTTTCTTGAGCAACCCATGATTATTTTGTACCCACGGACGAATCACGGCAGGTCTGAATCTCGATGTAGCCCACCGTCATAAAACATCGATGCAAATTTGCGCAAGAAAGGAGTTTTACTGACGGATTAAACACTAATTTCCTGAGATATTTTGAATATCATTTAACTCGGCATCATCTTTGGGTATCAGGCTTATAATCCCTCTTCGCTGAGAAACTGACAGCCTTTCTCTCTTTTTTATATGTAGTATTGAAACTCCTGACAAAATCACCACCAGTCAGATCGAAGAAAGCTGAATAAAATTCCATGGTATGCCCGTCTTCAGCTTGAGATTTCTGATGTCAAGGTTAATAATACTAGTACTAATTTGTTCTTTCTAGAGCGATTTATACCAAATGAATGCTCTAAAGCGCTTTACAAGAAATATAGTCTATAAAATGATTAAAAACGAATGAAAAACCTCGTTAGAAATCGATAAATGCTGTGGTCACAATAGTTAAAAAAAATAACAAAGATTAAAAAAAGTGCAATTAATATCAAAGTCCTCAGAAGGTTTAAAATTAGCGATATGAAACAAATGGGTTTTCAGTTTAGATTTAAATTGGTTTAAGTTTTCAGCAGTTCCGATTTCATGAGGAACGGAATTCCCCAGTCGGCGCGGCAACGCTGAGGGCACGTTCTCCATAGGAGATAGGGTTGTGCTTTTAGTAAGTTCTGATTAGAGAATCGTAAAGAATATCTCTTGAGTAGGTTGGTAATACAACCCGGTGCGAGGCCATTGAGCACCTTGTATGTAGTGACCAAAATTTTGAAGACAATGAGTTGCTTGATGGGGAGCCAATGCAGATCAATAAGAAGAAGAGTAACGTGCTTGAACTTTCTCATGTTATCCTTGTCTTTTGGTGATGTTTGCAATCACACAGCAGTGTAAGAAAACGATTACAGAAACGAGAAAAAACTCAATTCCTTTACTACGTTTAATTACCTTTCCCAGCATAAGTTCAATGTTTTTTGTGTCCGTGTAAATAAGAATAACTTCAGGATCAAGGTTTGCAATTTGTTCCATGGCTCTTGATATTGGTGCTGCGTGATCCTCAGTTTTCTCCTGGTCAGCAAGTTGAACAAAATCCACTGTCAGCTTTGAATTCTGGGAAATGGCGTAGAAATACCCAGCTTCGTGTAAACGAGTTTCTAAGATAAAGGGAAACGAATACAACAGTAGGAGCAAATATATTTTACTACCGCCGTTGTTTTAAGCCGTTTTATCACGCGTCATTTTCGTACATTACCAATCTCCTTCATTTTTAAGTCGCGATAGCAACTACAAGATATTCTAGTGGAATTGAGCGCATTCCTCATTACATTCCTGTGGTTAATTTTTGTGAGGTATTGTGTAGATTCGCTGATGTCAGTTCGCGAGACCTTCGGTATTTCCAAGAGAGGAACTTCGCTCTATGACGGAGACTCTTTCCTTATTATTGGGCGCTAATGTATCAGATAACTAGGATGTCTGGAGTTTCCGGCTGCTTAGAGTCATAACTTGTGCCGTTTATCAATGATTTCACTCTCAGTAGTATTCAATATGTTGCTGTAAAATTTAGCAGAATTAGCGTTAGATCACAGCGAACAGCGATGTGTTCTTGAGATAGGTTTTTGTCAGGAGCATATCGTGATTATACTTGTTTCCAGTATAATCTAACGGGGCAATGTTTGATTTTGCTGACGCGCCGTGAAAATGGAATATCTGTTTTGGAACATTTACCCTTCGCGTCTTCTGTCCATTGGCGATTGTTATTCGACATTTTGATATTCTATTTTGATGTACTAGGAAGACGTTTGTTGAGTGCTTTAAAGTGCACAATAGTTTCACCTATCTGCTGGACTACTAAAGACAGAGGTTTTTGAAAGCGCATGATCAGAGTGGACGGGCCTTGAATTTTCATGAGACCACAAAATTTGAACATGAATCTGGTTAGTTGTAGTAAAATTGTCAAAAATACCTATTGCAGCGTGTTATATAAATATAGTATACGTGCAAAACACAACTAAAAAAGTAAAAAGCTATAAAAATGCAACGAAGAAAAGCAAAATCACAAAGAACAAGTAAAACTGAAATGTTTCATTTGATAAAACAAAAATGTAGAACATTTTTACCGTCATATACCAGTGCAATCTTTTCCCATTGAAATGAGTTGAGTATGTCAAGTGTGGCATGCGCGTAGTCCCTGTATCCCACTGACATCTGCACCGCTTTTTCGCATTGATCGAGTGGTGTCCTGTCTCCATAGAGACGGATGAGAGGAATGCCAGTTACTGTGGAGAGTGCGCATGCGAAGGTCTTTGTGTGGCTTCCCTCGATCATTGCAATGACATTTTGTTGAAGGAATGCTGAAGCTGAAACGAAGGTTATTTTAGAATTATTTACCCTTGTTGCCATTATAACTGATCATATTTCTTTGCTACAAATTGAAGGGTTAGGCAATTTATTAACCCAAATAATGGATGAATGAGATTTATGTTGTGCATTGATAACTCGTTGCTCATATACTGTACTGTTGACTAGATCATCTAGCGCGTAAAAAGCCTCAAAAGGATGAATTGTGTAGCCCGGTCGTAAATCGCTTACTAGACTTTGAAAAAAGGTCATTGAATTACTTTCTTGCGCTGACCAAATTGCTACTTGGTTGTTTCAGGTAATTTAAGGACGGTGCCTCTTTTTGTTACTGCGCATGCGTTCTGCACATCTCGGAATTTTCGGGTTTCTTAAGGAATTTGCCCCCTGATACAACAATATTTTTGCGCGCTTTATGTGTATGTGGAAAAAGCACACCTTGCCAAGAGCTATCAGAATCCAAAAAGAAAATAGGGGGTAACCGCGCATTTTTCAGAGATAAATGAGCTTAAATTTGGAAAGAAATTGCGATACATTTTTTTGTATTTTTAACGCTTTTTTAGAATTATGGTTGCTTAGTTATCTCTGAAAAATGCGTGGTTACCCACATTTTTCTTTTTCGATTCCAATAACTCTTGCTAAGATCTAATTTTTCCCCATAGTCATAACCTTTGCAAAAATACATCTGTATTATATTAGGACGCACCGTCCTTAAATTCAGTTTGATTCATGTTCACAGTATAAATGTATAAGATAAAAACGAAGGAAAGAAAAAAAAAGAAAAAAAGAGACAAGAGAAGAAGGAAAACACGGTAAAGAGATGGAATGGGGAAGAACTAGAAAGAGACGTAAGAATCATAAAGGGTGGTCCACCCAAAAATTCATTACATAGTATAAAACATTAATAAAATTAGTTTAATAGTTTATAATTAATAAAATCACATATTTCCTCGCACAACTGCGGTTGAAAATAAAATCTTCATATCTTACCTTGATTAAATAGGCTGATATTTTCTGATGCGTGATAAGTTTGAAAGACTACTGAAGCATTGTCCGATTGACTAGAATTGTTCTTGAGAACAAAGTTTACAGCGTCATGCTCAGTTAAATTGCCATTGAGAAGACCTGCATGATTAAGATCGGAGATAAAAAGAAACATTAAGGAAAGTGCAGTATTATATCTATGTGTAGAAAACAATGCAAGAAGCAAACCAGTCCTAATGAATTTTGTGTTCATTCAGTCTCTGATTCAGTTGCTTCTCTAGCCTGAGAAAACAGCGACGTTTCACGCCACTTCAGCCCTCGCAAAACGACGTCTGAGTAATGAACACGGAAATTCCATACTGATGACGTTCACTACCCAAATCCTTGGCAGTGCTTCTGATTGGTTGAAAGGAAATTCAAGCCAGTCAGAAGCACTACCAAGATCTGGGTAGTGAACGTCATCAGTATGAAATTTCTGCGCTCATTACTCAGACGTCGTTTTGCGAGGGCCCAAAATGGCCACCTCGTGAAAGGTCGGCTCTTTTCTCAGAATATTGCTTCTCAGGGCCAGTGGCTCCGGGGAATTCAACACGGTGGTTGATCACTTCCGATCACTTACGAACACTTATAACAAACAAACAACAACAACAACAACAACAAACAAAAACGTTATTTATAAGGTGTCAGGAGCATCCTAGTCTAAAGCGCCATGCACACCATAAAAATGTTACACCTACACCTATAACACTCATAAATTACTATCTATCACATATGAACCATAAACTACCGGTGTAAGTTCAAGTTTAACCGTTAATGTTGTTATCATTTACCAGTTTTTGTCGCTGACTCTGAAAACAACTGAAAATACAAATAAATGTATTCGTATTAACCCTTTCACTCCTAAAGTGGCCGAAGCAAAAAATTCACCAAAACTTGCAAAATTTCGTTTCATAAGACCAGAGAGATAGACTGTTTATTAATAAAATACACTTTGAAGTCAAATGACTGAATTACGTGAATAAATTATTTACAATAAAAATATATGACGACAATTTAAAATATATCACATGCAGTGGCTAATTATAAAACTGTCTCTGAACCTGTTTGTCTTGCAGACAGGCGCGGCAAAGGCGCGTGTCGATCTCAGATTATAATTCTGTTGAGATCGTGATGGCAGAAGGTGTCTGAGTTTATGGTTGCCCTGCACGTCAATGAAGAGTTCCTTACATAATCTGCTCCTTCTATCACATAGGGTTGGAAGGCCAGTATTAAATAGTCCTATGCAAAAGTTCTGCCAAAGAGGTTTCATTTGAATGGCAAACACGATAGGATTTTGTCAACAGATTAAAAAGTTAGAGTGACAAATCATCTCACAATAATTTGGTCTAGTAGTGAAAGGGTTAAAATAATTACCACTTACCGATAGTAAAAATTCTGTCTTCTGTGTTAACCTTTCGTACGAATGAAAGAACCATAAACAGTGTAATGTAAACAGTTCTTCTTTCCATCTTAACTCACTGAAATGAATGAAAATGGAAACTGAATTAAGAACATGACACCAAAGCACGTTAAAATGGTAAAATCCACCACGCAGATGTTAGAATTAAACCGCTGAATTCTCCTGCAGCCTTACATATTCAGATTTAGCAATACAGTAATAAATTCATGCGTTTTTTATTGCGTTACCTGCATATTCGTGTGACTACTTGCCCAAAGTTGATCTCAAGCTAAACGCTAAACGCCCGAGTTAAAGGGTAGGACAGTTCATTACTATTATTATGACATTTTATTGTGACGTAATTTACAATAAATAATAATAAAGAGGTTACACTAGCCTCACACTAGCCTGCAAATAGCCTTGCTAATCTTGGCAGGCAGTGTTTAATTAACACGAAAGAAGTACTCGAAATAAATAAAATAAAATAATTGGCAATAATTGGTGTATGTTTCTATTGTAAATCAAGTCTTAGGCATCAGTTATACAAGAATAAGTTTGTTTTCACCGCTAAAATGTTTTGATTTGACAAAATTAACTTAGCATAGCTTCAGCTTCTAGCGTTTTTCCCCCTTTGTATAAGAGCTATAGCTTTCAAATGTATGAATTGGTACATTCTTTGCGAGGACAGTGACGGATGTTTTAAATACACGGTCAAACAAACAAACAAACAAACAAACGTGTTTCCAGTTTTATCCAGAAAAGGCTACATAAAGCCTCAGGAACTCCAAGTCCGAAGTATATGCTACAGTTATATTCTGTCTTAGAACAACTAATTCATTCCTCTGGGAAGCTATGAGTCCTTCAATGTCTATCCAGTTCATTTGAATCGAGACTTCCAGAACTTTGTCATTGTTTTCACTTTTTAAATGACCGGTTTTGATCCGTATAATGGCCAATACCCTATTTTTACTTTGTCAACAAATCCTCTCATTTCAGCTTCTCCCTCTTGTTTGTTCCTTCTTGTTATTATTTTTTTTCTAAGTAATATTATTGTAAGCACAATTGTGTTAATACTAGAATGTAACATTGTAAGTGACATCAGGTAAAACTACTGTAAAAAAAAATTCAACATACTGCAATGTAAGATGTGTAGGCAATATTACTGTAAGAAAACTAATGTACGTAATGTTGTGTAATACTCTGTTGTATTGTAAGTTATGTAATTAATTTTGTAGCGCAAACCTTGCAGGTTGTGCACTATTTTTTCTTTTTTTGCTTTCCTTTTTTTTCCCTTTTGTATTTTGTTGTTGTGGTTGTCATTGCTGTCGTGTGATTTCAAATAAATAAATTTTAAAAAAATACCCATCCTCGCGTATATTTGTTCTAAAAGACAAGTTTTTGATCAATCATTTAAACTTTAATCTATGCAGAGATAGTTAGTCTGCTGTCTTTATCATAGCTCAGTTGGTAGAGCACTGCAGTGCGAACGCAGAGGCCACGGGTTCAAATCCCGTTGAAGCCCCGAAATCTTTTTTCGGGATTAATTCACAATTGCTTAAATTGCGATTACAACTGCGATGGCCAAATCTTCATTTCAAATTTTAATCCGTTGCACGACGATCTCGTATTTCCTTTGACTGACAGTTTTTTCGCCCAGCACGTCCGTTCTTTCTCATTTTCACGCGCCTACTACCCATGCTACGGACATCCACGTATCGACATGGGTGACACGTATCGGTTCCAGGCCTGCTCGAAGAATCCACGTCTTTTACGTTCTTCCAACATAATCCCGACTTCGTCGGTTATAAATGTTTCCAACAGAATTTAAAACTTTCTCAATCATTTACGCCATTCAGCGTCTTTTCTATCCGGAATTCGTTCCAGTTACAATACAAATGCATCGCCTTGTCGCGCGTATAAATTTAGTCGCAGCGACAAAATCACCCTCGCCCTTACAAAAACGCGGGAGTGCGAAATGCCATGTGGGCGTTACAGAGAACTTGTGAATATGTCGACGGTCCCTAATATAAACTCAGTTCCACAGGCAAGGTTGGCAACTTTCCTCAAACGAATTAAATATTAATGAACTACGCTGAACAGCGTTTAGTTCTTCGGACGTGGAAAAAGAAGTTGTTTTTACTTATTTTTTTCCTCCAGGTTCGTAATTGCTTTTTTTCTCTTACATGCGTTATAAAGCAAGAACTCACAAATTCTTTTTTACAAACTGGTGTCTATGTTGTAGTCCAAGTATCCTTGGTTCAAATTTTATCTTCTTTTGTTTCATATTCATTATCATATATTAACATAAAAAAGAACAAGGGAAAATAAAAATTGGACCAAGGATAAACTTGAACTACAACATTTGCGTACGACTGTCTTAAAAACTGTAATTTCTGTCATTTGTGCATCGCCATCACTATCTATCAAAAAAAAAAAGACGAGGAAGTTCATTTTACTTTGAAAATATGTACATAAATTACAGAAATATTTCAAATGAAAATTTAGCAATACATAACCTAACAACTATAGCATAAATAATAAAAATTGGCAATGACCTATAACAATTTCCCAAATACATTCTTAGCTGCTCAGATGAGATCACTTCTATCTAATTGCACGACCGCTTTTTTGCACATTTTACGTTCAGCATTTCTACCTTGTATGAAAACTTATTCTGCAAACGTGAATTCGTAAAACTAATAAAAAATTGCTCAAAATGAAAGGAAAATATTTTTTCGATAGATTACAGAAAGTTACACGTCATAGCTTGTGACTGTTTACACATGGAAGTGCAAGTATACCTGTCTAGACATGCAAACGTTTGCTCTGTTTTAGTTATTATTACAGGTAGTTAAATAAACGCGACTTAAATTAACGCAAATTGAAGGGAAAATTACTCCCCAATAAAAGAAATTAACGCGAAAGAGGGGGTAAAGTTTCAAAATGATGGAAATTAACACGATTTTCACAAAGAAACAGTTTGTAGGCTCAACTAGAATAAATTTATTTCACGACTGAGTTTAAACATGATTCTAAATAAAACAGATTTACAGGTGCGTGAGGCAATTTCTTGACAGATACTGTGCATTAAATTCTACCTTATTGTAGAAAAGCTATTGTTTTGTAGGTGTCAAGAATGCCTGGACTGGATCCAGAATGTGGGATTAACGTGATGAAAATTAAAGTCGTGAAAATAGGACATTTGCAGGATGGCGTAATTTGACTACAACTACCAGAATTCATTTTGTTTTCCCTTTGTTATTAAAATTTGGTAATTCCAGTGAGGTTTAAATAAGAAAAGAAGAAACTGAAAGATTCTGGTAGTTGTAGTCAAACGACGCCATCGTGCAAATGTCCTATTAACGCTCTACTTGGTGAACAACGCGGTTTATTTCCTACAATAAGGTAGTAAACTACAGATAAAACACTTTTCTTATTTTTTTTTCCTTTTGAGAAATACAATAGTCGCTTATTAAAAAATTTTCATCGTTTTATTTTCGTTTTCTGTTTGGGAAAACTTTCCTTACCAGGAAGTCATAAAGAGCTTCCCCAAAATGTGGTGCGTCATTTTTTTGTTATGTTAATGCAACAGGTGACTAAGTTGACTTAACAAAAGCTTATGGAAACAGTAATATATCAACTTATGTCGTTGTGCCAATTGCAAAAACTGCAAAGGCGCTTGTATTTAGGGCTGTTGTGAAAGTGATTCTACCTTAGAGTGAAAACTCCCAAAGGCTAATACTACATTCCCGTGTTTGCAATAACATCTTAAAATAATCCACGTACAACTTTTACGCAATAAGGATTCACCTGTCATGGCAAAGTTGAAGATTGGTTGTGGCGGCATTGCATAAAAACCTTCGTGATTTTACAACTAGGAATTCGACCATAAAACTCAAGAACAAGTAAATATCAACGCTGGTAAAATCGAACGACGTTTTGGTGTCGTCATGACGCCCTTTTCAAGTTCAAAAATGATTAGAATAAACTAATCATTTTTAAACTTGAAAATGGCGTAGGTAAAGGAATAATAAATAAAATTACAGTTATCAACTTGCGTACGTTGTTTGTTTCCAATGATTTTCTTCTGACTTCTTTTGTGTGCAGCATCAAGCTAATAGATGCTAGCGACAGTACTGTACGGCGTGAGCTGAGCTGTTTTGTGCGCGAGCAGATCTGAGTTCGATTTTACCAGTGTTGATTTTTACTTGTTTTTGGGTAACAAAACCTTTGCTTATAAAAACACAAGAAACCCAAACAAAACGAAAAGCCTGAAAAGTGAATAAGTTTTAAAAAGCAACTAAGCGAAAGAAAAAGCTCTTACCAATCTCGTATCCTCAAGATATGTATTGTTGGATTAGACGTGAAACGCTTATGTCATCGGCTGAGAAGAGAACTGTTATTGACTAATTACACAAAACAAAGGTTATGTATCATCATATTCTAATAGGAACACGTAATCGTCAGGCCGAGGGTATCAGTTTACTTGGTATAAAAGAGTTTGCTCATTCAATTCCGGTTTCTCTTCCCCTAGAGCTTCACGGGTAAAGTTGAAATTTTACCATCCGTCTCCCCGTACAACCTGCCTGGCTGCACGTTTTTTCTGTCTTTTACCTTTAGTTTGTAAGCTTTTGATGTGGCCTTTCATGGCCCCACCTGGATTATGTTAGGTAAGACTGTTTTTCAATCGATAGCAAAATGTAATTCACGCAGGTATTGATTAAACAATAAACCGACACTTCGTGTGGCCCTTACTTCCAGCATTGACCGTAAATTCAACAGTAATTCAAGGTTAACCGACACTTGCGATGATTCGATGCAGCGATTGCAAACTGGATTCAAACTGTAAATACTAAACAGAAAATAGAAAGAAATGACAAATAAACATAAAGATAACCAATGAAAGGCAAGAAAGAGCGAAACTATGTATTAAAATTTGTCGTAGAAAAAAACTCCACACAAAAAAACATGTGCGATTCTGAGAGATTTGAACTGGTTGTGGTCATGTAATCACGAGTGTTCCATGTTCACTGTTTAAAAACGCACCAATTGTCCAAAGAGAATAAAAGGCCTACAATATTATTAGGGAAAAATAAAAGGAAACAAAATAATCGATCAGTCTTTAGCTTCTAGACTTGACAGTATCAACGTCTTCTACGTTCCCGACTTCGTCAGATCAACAAAGGCCCGCATTGCGTGCAGAACCGACAAAGTGTTGGTTCGTCTTGAGGACAAAGCAAAGGTACAACGTGCGTAACTGCATGTGCCATGAAAAGAATTAACTTTGTGTCCACTTTTGAAAAATTAATTTTATATTTAGAATTTAAAATTTTACATTTTTATTTTTGAGAATAAGGTTTGACTGTACTTTTTTTTTTGCTTCTCAACATGTTTGTTTTTTGCATTGTTCATGTTTTTAAGTCGTTGAACAGGAAAAAAAGGGAAATTAAAATACTCCTTCGGGGACTCCGACCCACATTCACCAGGTTAGCAGGCGGCCACCTACCCCACTGCGCCACGCCAAAGTTTCTGTTTAGTTGGACTCTACTTAGGTTACTGGTCTCTTTTCACATGACGTCACTTTGATAGAGATGAACACGGTTGTGGACAGAAAAAATCCTGAAGGCAATCGCTCAACGAGGTTTTACTTTAAGACCGCCACCAAATTCTGGGAACTCGCTCAAGCGATATAAACTTGAACGCTAAGAGAATTCACGAATTCACTGACTCCATAGAGATCTACGCATCGACCGCAACCGACACATACCAGTTCTAGGCCCACTCGGAGAATCCACGTCTTTTTCATTTTTCCTTCATAATCTCCACTTCATTGGTTAAAGAGGGGATGGCATAGCGCATTGTCTTACCAATAAAAGTCAAGAAGAAGTAACTCTGACATATTTTCTGATACATTCCACAGGCCTATGATAATGTAACACGACATGGTTTTTCTCAGAATGGGATTGGCTTTAGTAGTTCTTGCACTAAATGGCAATTGGGTGTGTCGGCGTTCAAATATAGAGCTAGACTCGCTATGTTCTTATCCCATGGGCAACCACATAAACATAAGGTTTCATTATAGCACCCTTGCTAACAAGATAATTGGAGCATCGCGGCCACAGCAATATTATTTCTGTATTTCCCTGCCAGAGAAAGTCAAAGCAACAGACCAGAAGTATCAAAGTGCTGCAAGGTAACAGGGATTTGTTGAACGTTTGGTGTGTTCATACACATCATAGCCAAGAGAGGTAGCATTTTATTTATCCGCTACTATCATTAACCGTCACCATTATTGTAGCTTAAAATAAGTACGGTTCGCAGGCCAAACCCATCTCTTTAGCTCCTTAGTCTGATCTCACTTATTGTTAGGCTCAAAACGGATTATTTGAGCAGGCTCCTCGCTGGCCCATCAAAAAATCTGCAAAGCATACCCGCGCTAACTGGGGAGGAGCTTGCATGGCTAGAAAAAAAGCTTTTATTTTCTAAATATATATACAATACGTTTCCAAAAAAAATTGTGCTTTAAAACTTTGGAAGTTTCATTTTTTTTTTGCCCATTGTTTTTAATGAACCTATCATTCGACAAGTTGTAGCAAGTGTCAAATGGTCTCACCAAAGCGGCGCTGGAATCTTGATAACTCGAACCGTCACCGGAAGAGGAAGTTGACGATAGCTCGAGTTATCTCTTAACTGAAATGAGGGAAGCAAGTTAAACCGACTTTTGTCAGAGTTCATTGTTCGTTGAACAATGAGTTTTGCTCCCAAAGGCGACAAAAACTATTGTTTAGCCTATTGGAAAACTGAGGCACTCTAAACGTTTTCTCTTTCTGGGACGTCACGTTCGGCCTTGTGATAGACGTAGGGTTAAGTAATAGCCCTTCCTTTAAAGGATTTGTTAAGAACGCGCAAAATTACTACACCTCTTATGGTGTCAGATCATACAAAACTGAAAACCACAGTTTCAGCTTCCGTTTAAATAAAGCATTCTCCACGCCTATAATGACAAAAAAGAACGAAACATTTAAATGCTCCTGGATGCTTTTGCACAAAACACTGCGAAAGGGGAGGGGGACTAGTAATAAGCGTCAGTTTGTTTTAAATATCCTGCAGCCCCACCTTGTTCACTTACAATTCCGGTGAAACAGCACAAGCGCCAAAGCATGGTTGTTTAAAGCCAAACTCGTTCCCAGGATCTTTTCTTCCCGTTTCTCTCTCGCTCCAGGGGACGGGAAGAAGAGATACCCTGGGAACGAGGTTGGCTCAAAGCCAGCTGTATGAGCTAATCCATGATCAGTGTCAGCGTTAATTTCAGTTTATTAGCTTAGCGATACGGTTTTCAGTAACTTTATTTTACGCTATATTTTGCTTTTGCAGACCTTCAAAATGTTTCCTCAAATAAGCAGTAAAAATGCTTTCCAAAAAGATGAGAGAAATCTTTTACGGTTACGTTTATTTCTAGTTAAGTGTAAATCATCGACATTTGGCTTCAAGAAAAGCACCGTTTAGCTTCCATGATGTTAAAAACAAACAAACAAACAGCACAGCCTCTTGAAACAGGATAACGACGATGGAGTGCTGCTTCTGGGAACCGCACTTCTCAAGTGTAGTCGTTACTTAGCAATGAAAACGCCTATTCAGTTAATTGATAGAGGAGGAGTCTGCACAAATGTTCTATACCGAACCCACTGAAGTGGCGAGATCAGCCTTTTAATAGAGCAGAACAGCGGGGATTGGTCACCAGCCTGCAATTTTTCGTCCTAGCGACAGTAGTGGTGGTTTAAGGATAAAAGCGCAGACGTACAATGCTACCTAAATTGAGAGAGACCATGATAAGTCTGACATTAAATTTGAGCCAAATTGGAATTCCGTGCATGAATAAGGGGCTGTTTACACGGTGGGAGGAAGATCTAAGTGCTAGGAATATCCTAGAAGGCGGATCATCCCAGTGTCATCTGTTTTCTGTATTCAGGTTACAGCCCTAGCACTAGGATCTTTCTAGAGCTAGGATCTTCCTAGCTGAGTGTTAGGACGATCCTAGCACCATGTAAACTACCTTCGCTCAGAAGATCCTAGTATTAGGGACAGAATAACAGACATGGCCCGGCCGGGCATTCAGCTGCTAAAGGCCGACAATTTCATCTTGCTTACCCTCTCCACTTGGTGACCACTCCGACCGAAATTTCTGCGTGTAAACCAAACGAAAAGTTGTTTCGGCTTCTAGGATCTTCCAAATGCTAGTATCTTTCTCCCTCCATGTAAACAGCCCCTTACTAAGCGCCAGTCCCATTCCGAGCAGAACCATGTGTTTAACTGTGTTACATTGTTGTATGCATGGAGTATGCATAAGAAAATACACCAGAATTGCTCTTTCTTGACCAGTAATTGCTAAAACGCTTCGCCTTAAGAAATGTCATGTCAGCACTTTTTAAGGTGGTTAAACACAGTTTCTTTATACCTATGCGTTATTTATCGTTATTTTCAAACCACTGGCAGTTGGGCGGCCAAAATTGGCAAGATGCAAGTTCAACTAAAAAAGATTTTTTAAATATGTTTTACTGGGATAAGTGCTATTATCATGGCAACACGGCTGGTAATAAACCAGCATTAAATAATGGGATTGATTTATTTTCAGAAAATCTAGTCATTAGATTTTTTCTATCATTTGTCTCTAGAAAACGCAGAACACTGAACACTGGTCTCGCGAAAATTTGACAGAGAGGTATACTGTAATTTGGTGTTGCGATGTTCATCTTTTGGGAGAAGCCTGTTTTAAATCAACATTTGCATCATGTTACTCTGTCTCTTTCCTTTTAGCGTTTTTCTTGGTTACCTTACTTGTTTTTGTGGAGTGCTGCACGTTAAACCGCACTTCCTTTAATTTAGCATTTTGATAGTTTTGACTACATACATTGTATTTACGTTTCATTTAAATTCAAATGTAACGAACTTTGTATAAACTGAAAATGACAGAGGTCACTGTCGAAACGCATGTCTTGTAGGTGACGGGAAGAGGGTGCGCGCGAGTAGGAGGAAGGAGGGTGTGCCTTCTTTTCCACTATACTCTTTACTTGCCCTGTGTATTTCGGCCTCCCATAGCTTTCTTGAACCCTTTTCTTTGCGGTTCCCACCCTTCTCCTCTCCAACCTTCCCCCTCCCACCCCTCCCACACACTACCCAAACAAACTGAAGATTTTTCAAGTCCTAAACTCCGAGAGTGAAAACAATGCAAATTCATCAATGTGGCCATGCAGGAGGATTTTAAGCAGTGTATTTTACCTTTCAGGGGTACAAAACGCGAAAGTTTTAGCAAAATACATGAAATATCTTTTTCTGCTTTCTTAGATTGTTTCAGACCTCTCTAAAAGCATACATGTGAAAGGTAATACAGAGTGGTCTGTTCGGATTTTTTAGCTGAAAATTAAGGCCACAGACAATTTTAGGAGACAGAATCCTATCCGCCGAATTTCCGAGCTGCTGATGGCTCTCCGAAAATGCTAGCTGACCTTGTTTTGCACTCTAAAAGACATACTTGTCCCTCCGAAAACAACAGGAACTAATAAGTCCTCTTGTTATGAAAGTCCGACGTTATTTTTCGATGAAGAAATCTCTAGCTTTGACTACGCTGTAAATCCGAAAATCTCAGGCGATTTTAGGCCTTCCGAACAGATATTTCCCGAAACGAACCGTCGGGTGCCCCTGACCTTTCGATGGGCCTTTCCAATGTACCTCGTTCAGCTTTTGTTCAACTGCTTTTAACCACTTGAGATTTTCCTGCGCTTTCGAAGTGCTCAGGCCCGAGTTATAAACGTTGTTGAAGACGTAATCCTCGTTAGTTGTACCCTCGTTGTTTTTTGGAATGTTGAAAGATGCCGTAAGGAGATCTTGCGGCAGCGAAAAACAAATCACCAAAACAAATAAGAGAAAACGCACCTCGAAGACGAACACCTTATCGTAGCTGACAGCACGTTTCATTGTCGAGTACTGATCCACTTAGGCATCTGAAAGTTATAAATATCGAAGAAGGTCGTTTTAGTTGCAATCCAGAAGGAAGTGGATTAGAGGAGTGGAGTCGTATCCATTTACAAAATGACTGAAACTTGCTGAGACACGCTCGTTGCCATGCACGTACTCAAGCGGTAATCATTATGCACTGGCGCCTGTAATGATTACGATGCACGTATCCTAGAGTTTGTTACCTGCACAAACTCAAATTAGTCGTCATTAGGCATACCCTCAATTACCATTCCTTACCTGATTCATCTGAGGGTTTAAAACATTCACTCCATTACTGGAAAAAAAAAAGTATATTATAGTATTTCGGCACTCGAAATTTCGTGCGCGCGTGTGTGTTTTTCACCCGCCCCACAATCGCCACTGCTAAAATTAGAGATTACTCGCAGTCTACTCGCCCAATTTCAGGTCTAACCAGTTGAATCGATACCCTACTTCAAATCGTTAAGCTAACATACTGCAAATCGGACCAAAACGATGAAAATCTTTATCCCATTGCAACATTGTCGCACTTATCACATCCTCAGAACAAAAAGAGATCTGGATATGAGATTTGCAGGAAAAGTCCTGATTCGCTCCCACAATACAAAATATTTGATTTTCAAATATGTCGGTTTCCCTACCATGAAATTAGCCATGATTTTTTTAATCTCGTAGTTGCTATCGCAATCACGAGATATTGTAATGGAGTTAAGCGCATTTCTGAGCACATTCTTGTGGTTATTTTCTTGAGCTCTCATGAAGATTCCCTAATGTTCGCGAGATTGTCCGTATTCTAAGAGAGGAACTTCGCTGTATCATCGGGCTATGTCGGAGACACTTTATGTTTAGGTGCATGTTATTTTTAGGGGCTGGTGTATCTAATAACTAAGGTGTCTGTAGTCTACTGGGGTTTTTTGTGTCGTATATCAATGATTCCTAGCCTGTTCCAGGGGGTCAGTTTTTGTATAACCCTATTTAGCCTGGGCAGGGGGGGGGGGCACATTGTGCCCGCGCTGACTTTAACGAATTATAACTTTTAAACGGCTAGTCGAATAATCACGAATAATCACCAAATCTTGTGACTCTTTCTAAAATTTATCAGACAAAATTTTCCTGTGTCAATGACGTGTCTGTGATGATTGACGTTTCTATGGCAACCATCTACTCATGAAGTGTATTTTGACTATTTTCTGTCTTAGTTCAGTCTTTTTTTTCCAGTTTTTTCCCCTTAGTTTGTAAGAAGAAGAGAATCCTTTACTTTTGTGTGCTTGTTTTGATTAAGTATGCTTCTTACAGCAAATTCGTATTTTTTTCGATGTCGTCATTGTCAGCTGTATGACTGCAGGCTTGGGATTCAAGATGGCTGCCTCAAAATTCAAAATGGCTGCTTTGTGACGTCACGACATGTCACAAAGTAGTACACCAGATAAAAGGTTCAGTGAGTGGTAAAAAAAAAAGATGATCGATGATCAGCCCAACGGCAGGTACAAGTAATGAAAAACCGAGATTTATATGTGATATGTGATTTATATCGCGAGAAGAGAGACTGACAAGAGAGAGAAAGATAGAGAATCAGATCAAACTTCATTGTTGATTAAACAGGGTTTCAAAGAGGTTCAAGGCTTCAGGGCTCCGGCCTCAAAAACTCGGGTTCCAGTTCTCCCAGACGGAAAATTCGGGGCTCTAGAGCTCCATCGCTCCACTCCAGGGTTCTATTTTGCCAGAATCAGAATTTCTGTCCGGGCTTTAAGTAGAGAAAGGAATCAGGCTCCGGGCTACACGACAAAAATTTCGGGGCTCCAGCACCCCAAAGCCCTCCCTTTGGACCCTGATTAAAAGGAGAGGAAAATATTGGTGAAATATTATGCAAAACCCTCCTTGTAGAAATTAATAAAAAAAGGAACAAACAAACAATGCAAGCAAAAAAGCATCAATAACCACGAGATTCCCCGGTCCGTGGGACGGGTATTACTGACAGACGATCAATACCAATACACCGTAATTTTGACCTAATCAGATCAACAACCAGAGACTTGCCTAGTACCACACACTGTACCCATCCTGAAGATCATAGACAGTCTAGTAAGCCAACATGCACCCCAGGTTAAGAATATTTGCTCTCACAATACGAAGTATTCTTTTTTCAAATATACCATTTTCGATCTATGGCTAGATTTAGTCCTGGTGCCCGATTCAAAAAATCTCTCCTAAGTTAAGATGTGTCCCAAGTATTGTTGTAAAACAAACGATGGCATGTTGCTAATACATACTTAAAATATTATCCTAACTGAGGAAAGCTCTGAGAACACTGGCCCCTGATTACTCCCATCACGTCGTGTCCTATGGCAAGACATTTTGCCATGGGTCATTTTTATTTTACACTATTTACAGAAAAAAGGTGGATTGACAAAGAGTCGTGAAATTTACATGGTACATGTATATCTTTTAAAGCAATTTATGGTATTGCACCATCTTATATTTGTAATTTAGTTAAGAGAAAGGAACAGCAACAATATCATCTGCGATCGTCAAAAGAACTCTTATTACGGTCACCTAGAACTAAAACGAAGAAAACTCTTGGAGATAGGTCATTTCAGATAGCAGCCCTGGACTTTGGAACAAACTAACTTCAAACGTTAGAGCTATAAGTAATTTTAATCTTTTTAAAGGGACAGTAAGGACACATCTTTTTAGAAAGGCGTTTGCCTTTTTTATTTTGTAATTTAGTATTTTTATTTTCCATGTACAAGAAAGAATTACAATTACAATTACAGTTACAATACAGAAAAAGATTACTTTTACCGGTACAATAAAAATTACAGTTTTACACAAAAAAGAAAAAAAAATTACGTACACAATCATTACAATTTAAGAAAAAAGGAGAAAGAAGGAGAAACACTTGCAAAATTTTCCTTCACTGAATGCTTGCCAAGATTTTTCTCCATTTCTCATAGTGCTTAAGAAGCTTATCATGTTTAGTTGGAATTTGTCGCTCTATTTGATAAACTGTCTTGGTCTTGGCTATGAAAACTTTCAACGACGGATTCGTGCTGTTTAACTTGCATTTATAGATATAAATCTTCGCCATAAGAATCAAGTGATTCAAAATGATGTTGTCCTCGTTTTCATTGTATACACTAAACAAGATGTTCACCAAAGTTAAAGTTTCTAAAGTTGTGTTTTGATTCGTAAGCCAAGATGTGAAGGTTTTCCAAAAGCTTTCTACAAAAGTGCAGTGAAACAGTAAATTTTCGAGGGATTCAACATCTTTCTTACAAAAGGAACATAAAGGGGAATCAATCATTTTAAATCGAAACAGCTTTTCATTTGTAAAACAATGTCGTTGAGCAGTTTGTATTGAAACTCTCTTATCTTTGTCTCAATGGTAACAACAAAAGGTAGCGAATAAATTTTCTTCCAGTCCACGGCAACTCGGGTTACTTATTTTTCAATTTTTTTTTAGCAGTGGGAGGAGTTTGCTTTACGGCTTTGAATTCGTTGTAAAGTAATTTAATATATTTTGAGGTGACATTTGACAAATCAACTTCCTTTTCATTTATTATAATAGTAATACTGTCACTAAGGGGTTGAGGTGGAAAGTGTCGAGAATTATGTTTAATAACGAGTCTCCAATTATTCGGTATAGATTCAACAATACTCATTAATTTAAAATAATCCATGGTGGATAGATTTGCTTGAGAAACTTTTGCACCTTCGAAAAATTTGCCCGTATCAGATAACAAGTCTCCGATTTTTACCACTCCAGCCGAAAAGAGGCGGTGTTCGAAAACTGAGGCTTTTTGTACAACGATATTCTTATTATTCCAAATAATCTAATTTACAATGTCATCGTAGGTATTTACTGTCGAAGATACTAACTTAGACCACGCTTCGAGGCATTCTCTATAAAAAATCGGAATATGAATTGGCAGTTTGCGAGTATCAAAATTACAAAAAAGAATAAACTTTCCGCCTACGCCTTGAAGAAATTCATCCAGAATCACCTTCCAAGAGCTTTCGTTATCATCAAAATATTTCTTTAATATCATTATCCTTTGAGCTGATATCATCGACTCAATATCTAGCATTTTTAGCCCCCCGTCCTCAATATCATTCATAAGAGCCGTACGCTTAATTTTATCATTGCCATGCCAAATAAAGTTGTAGATCAATTTTTTTATCTCTTTAATAAGGTCGTCTGAAACTGGAATTAATGACGCCTTGCTCCTAAATCTTGGTATAACAAAGAGGGGTATAGAATGGTCTATCCAAAATGATGCGTCTCGGAAAATATCAGCCGAGTCTCGAAATCTCGGCATTCAAAATAAGAGTCTCGGAATCTCGGGCTCGCTACACGTTGAACCGTCTCGAAGTCTCGAATTTTTATAATTTGGATCTCAGAATCTCGAAAATTGCACCCGATATTAAGCTATATTAGCACGGAGTTCACAGTTCAACGAGCAAGCAAAGCAAGTGCTAAGTCTATTTCTGTTTGCAGCGACACATAACCAACACATAATGAATGAGAACATCCGTACATATTTAAGCTTAATCAGTTATTAGGAAGATCTGCATTGCCCTTTTTATTACACATGTTTTACTTAGTTCAAGGCTTTGCTGACAACGTTGCAGACTATCCATTATCGTTCAGTCCTTCGGTGCTAAGCAATGGTGTGTCCCATTTGTTTAAAACATCGAGCTAAACATGCTGCTAACTGAGCGATTCATATACTGCCTTTTAAACAACTGACGTTTCCTTTGATGTATGTTTGTACAATTAAATACAAGATAATTGCTAATAGATAAATTAGACGCAAGTTGGGAAATTTAGCTGAACTTTTATCCACAAACAATTCTGTCCGGGCTCAGCTGCTTTGAATCTTCGAGCTCTACTGAAGTTTGTACAAACCAAGCTATCTCACGCTGTTAAAGACCAACAAAATAGTTACATACCGTTCTCACTTTGTTAGTAAATTCCACCACCTCTGCTCTTTTCCACTGAGTTTTGATTGGTGATCACCTATCCCTCCCCTGGCGCTGCCTCTTGACCTAAGTTAAGAAACCATGCTCCTTGTTGTCTCTCCACCCAAGTGCACATTTTGTACCAACGAATTTTGAGAGAAAGATCTAATCACAGATGGCCTCGACTGCCATCCTTCTAGTAACAGTACAGGCACCTACAGCTGCTTCATGTCATGGAAACATTTATGTGAAAGCACGATGGCATAGTACGTACTTAGTAAGTCACAAGTCTCCCCTTTTGTTTTACAGCCTTAGATAACACACTTTGTTCCATTTTGTGTGACCACATATAGCACGTTACCTGGTTGCGATTGCGGAATCTTTTTACTGCGAGGACCTATTTCCTCATACGTGCGCTGTAGTACCGACGCTGACCGTAGGTTATGTGCGTTGAAGGTATTTCAAATTTCATTACCAGAGCGTTATCCCTCTTATGTCGCTAAAACGGGTAAAAAGTTGCAAATGTTCATTGTTTTACTCCCGGAATCTGTGAGGGAGTCGAAGAGGGCGGCCTTTATCAGTTTTCCTTGTGGGAACCAGGCAACTTTTCGGTGTTTGCGGTACCTTTGTCGCAAACCAGAGCCAGGCAATGATGATATAATTCATCGCTTTAACGTGAAATCATCATCCAAATAAGACCACATGTCACTTCTCATGGCTACCTCTATACAATTTTCTCTTTCCTAACCAGGCCCCGCAGGCCATACTCTCCCTGACTCTAACATGTTTTACTGTCTTTTTCTTTTTTCCATTTCTTTTGGTCTTTCTTTTTCTCTTTCCTGTAGCCAAACGAATTCATTTCTTTTTAATACACGCTTTTGAGACAGAATTTGTAAGGCTTTTGTGCAAAATATTGAGTGACTTAACTTAAAATACAGTATTTGCCGGTTAATACGCACACTTCTCTCTGACTCAAGTGAAACGCTCATATACAAAGTTAAGTGGCTTTATGCGCCGATCAATTTGAAACCTCAACATCCCCCCCGGGCATACCCCGGGCATTTGACTGTGCATCGTGCCTAGGAAGGGGGGAATTTGAACGTTGCCTTGGAAGGGTGGGGAATTTGAACCGTATTATCTCTTGTTCTGACGGAATACGCCTGTGAGTTTTTTCGGTTTTTGCAGGGTTTGACGGATTTCCAAGATAGAATTTCGCCTTTGTTAGTGAATAACTCTTTCAAAAGGGTCTTTAAAAGAAGTTTGAAGGTGTCAATACGGCACATCTCTCTCTGTAAGGCGTGTAAAGTGTTTGATTGAAGACGAAATTTGTCTTTGAGGAGAGGTAGCTCAGAACTAATTGGTGGGGCATTTGAACGGCGTTTTTGCCCCGAAGGGAGAGAATTTGAACAAGCCAATCTTGAAAAGTTCAAATGCCCGGGGGGTTGCTCGGGAAGGATGTTGAAGTTTCGCATTGGTCAGTACGTTTTAATTTCTTTCTATGTTTTCATTTTTTTTTAAATAGATTACATTGAGACTATTGAGCCGAGTTGCGCACGTTTCAAAATGAACATATGCTTTAGAGCAAGTAATTGGATGTGTTGACCGGGCGTTGAGCTTCTCCTTAGTTAAGAACGGATGATACGGGCCGGCTAAAGCTACGCGCTTTAGTGGGTTTCACTGTGCCATTTTAAGGCAGCAAAAAGTATTCGTATTCTTTTATTAATAAGGCTTTCTATGCGGGGTAGAATGATTACGTCTACATTCACGCGCAATTAAACTTATTCACGCGCAATTAAACTTACCCTCTGCACGCTTGCTCTTTCCGTGACGTTTTTTCTTCGATTTCCTATTAACAGTTTCATCATCTGAGCTTACATCAGTGCTATCCTTGTCTATAAATTTTTTAAGGCCAAATAGAACATAGTCAAATCATTTGTAGCATCTTAACTACTAGCTACTGCTGTCTAGCTTTTTGAGGTTATGCACCTTTCCCTCAGGTTTAGTTAGTCATTTTCCCGCCAATTTTGTTTCGCATGATATTCGCCAACCCTTATACCACCCCCTCCCGCTTATATTTAGCTTTAGGCAAGTTCTAAGAGATTACCGTATAAGCCTGTATAACAGGCCTTAAATAAACGCCTGCTTCGTAGGCTAGACCTTATAACCTTATATGCTAGTGCCAAAATTACTATACTACTATACTCCCAAGAATACGCCAAATCATCTATTTCAGATCCTGAACTTTGTCAGCGTTGTAGGTCCTCCAAAACACTTCATATGATTACACAATTATTCATTTTGTTCTCTTTGAATGATAAAACTCCACGTGATTCCTGATTTTCAATGGCATCATTTGCGGCGCAGGATCATTTCCGGAGATGTCATTTATTTACAGCTTCACTTGCACAGTTCCACGTGTGCATGTTGCTCTTTTCACAGATCATTGAGCCGCACAGTATAAAGCTATAAAAGGTCATAAAGGTATATTAAACTGTATAGCTAGCCGTTTATTATTTCAGTTATAAGACTCGTGCAATCACAATCTTCGAGTACATGTTGGTTACAAACAGAGTAAACTTGGAACGTTTTTAGTACAAACGCTAAACTAACATCAATGTGTAACATTCCTCGCTATTCCTGTGGCTTGTCGCCTAATTTCCTGTTGAGTGTTAGACCAGGTATTCCCTTTAGTTGACTTTAGTTTTGTTCCTAGCTTTCCAACCGTCCAATTTATGGATCATTTCAATATACAAACAGAAAAACGATGTGACCAATATTGCAACACCTAAAATAACCATCAATAATTTAATAATAAAACCAGAAAAGCTAGCGGCTATAATTACACTGCAGTACTGAATAAGCTACAATAGATTACTCACCGTATTTGCGCTTTCGCCGCTTTGCCTCCGCACCACTTTCTTCTTCCATAATACTAACCCCTCGCGTGTTCCTTGGACCGAAGCTTACCGTCTCTTTCACAAAAAGACCACAGAAGCAGAACGCCAAACTTCCTAACCTTTCCTTATGTTTCCCACCGGAGTTATAAGAAACAGACCAGACAGACCAGACCAGACAATCGAATCATTAGTTTATAAGTAACTAGCCTGGAAAATAAGTAGTGGTACGTTATCTAATAATTGCGACCGGTTTTAATAAAACACCAGGTTCGAGCTTCTGTGAGTTCCGAAAGCCGAAAGCGCGTGATAGCCGATTTTATTGCTTTTTATCAGATTATCGAGCTCGGATTTTTGATGCAGTGCAACTCGGACTCGTATTTTCGGAGGACCCAGTCTCGGGCTCGGATTTTACAAACAGACGGAAGTCTCGGGCTCTCATTTTAAAACATGGGACTCGGCGTCTCGGCGAGTCTCGGATTTCACCATTCTATACCCCTACAAAGGTCTTCACGATTTGTATTTTTCCCAGTAAGGTGAGGCCTCTCCACTTCCACATATTAAGTGTTTTTTGAACGGATTGAAATATTAAGTCGAAATTCCCCTTCTTCCTTGATGTATTGTGGTAATCGAAATATATGCCTAATATCTTAATTGATTTCACGACTGTATGATTGAATTCCTCTTGCAAAAGACGTTTCGAACCAATAGCAAATAGCTCTGTTTTACCACTGTTTACCCGCGCCGATATTAATTTCCTGCAAGAAACTTATAGTACACCAAAAGTGGAACATATCTGGAAATCCGAATGGAAGGGAGACATGTTTTTCGGACATGGTACTGTGCACAGCAGAGGGGTTTTGGTCCTCGTGAAGGAAAAGGAATTTCTTGTTTACTGTTATTAACCTAGGTACTTGACCTCGTTAATTACTGTATAGTTTTATCAAGCGTATCATTTTAGTATAAGCTTAGAGTTATAATTCTGTTTCGTGATTCAAGCAAATCTAGTTTATCTATTTGTGCTTTCACTTTAAGTTCGCTAGGCAAATTCATTCAATCGTTTATCGGCATTTTTCGTTTGTTTTGATTGCTGTTATTTTACTTGTCGCTTTGTATTTTGTAATTGGAGACGCGTGTTCGCTTCGATACTACTGGAAATTCTTTTTTGGTTTCGTTTACAGATTATTGTACAGTGTTGCACACATTTAACACCTTTTGTCATAAATTCAATCTATTTATTGTGAATAACTTTGATTCTGTTTTACAACTGTCAATTGGAAAGCTCTGTTCTTCTAATTCTGTTTGGTAAACGGATACGCTTCATTCGTTTTAAAATACAAAGGTCATGCTTTAGGTCAGAATTATTTGTTCGCAAATTAGTACTTTTCTGCTCGACTCATAAGCTTGGTTTTGCTCTAACCTTACATCCTTGAAGGTAGAATCCTGTTTTTCATCATGTTATCGCCGTTGGATACCATTTTACTGTAAAATTATCCACTGTTTTCAAGAGTTGTTTTACCGCTACGGGAGTCGCTTGCGCAACTTAATTGTGCAACACGCGTCAAAAAGACTTACGCGATTCCTCGCACGCCATTGGCTAGAAGCTGGGCGAAAATTGCTTCATGTAAAAATGTCATAAAATGCGACGGTCGTACGGCGCACGCGCCCGCGAGCCATTCCGCTTGCCATGACCATAATAAAAAACCATCATGCCTCTTAGTATGAGTATGGGGCTCCACTCTTGCGGCCTTCGGCCGCAAAGGAGTTCCGCTAATATTTACGCCCCAAACAAAGTCAATAGACATGGATTGTAGAGTAATTATTGGAGGTGATTTCAACGTTATTCTGGACCCCAATTTAGATGGTTCAGGAGGGAATCCAAAGTTAAAAGATTCGTGCATTAAAGTCGAAAACATCTGTTCCAACCTTAAGATTTGATAGCTACCTGGCGAATTCGAAATCCAGGAGTTAAACGTTTTTCTTGGAGGCAAAAAAATCCGACAATACAACGTCGACTAGATTTTTGGTTGATACCTAGCGATCTACAAGAAGACGTAGCTAATGTAGAAATCATTCCTGCAATCAGATCTGACCACTCAGCTATCACTTTACGTATCAACGGCATACAGGAATCACCACGTGGACCCTCTTTCTGGAAATTTAACGCTAGTTTACTAGATGATGAATATTATGTAACCAAAATAAAACAAAGATATAATGAATGGATTGAAGAGGGGAAAGAAATTCAAGATCCGCTAGTTCTGCGGGACTTTGTAAAATACAATGTCCGTTACGAAACAATTAACTATAGTTAAAAGAAAGCGAAAGAAAGAAGAGCAGAACTAAACAAATTAGAACAAGAAAGTGTGATGAGAATCCAACTGTAGAAAATATGAACGACCTAGACATCCTTCAAACCGAATATGATCGCCATTATGAGTATATCGCTCAAGGAGCCATTATTAGATCAAGGGTCAACTGGTATGAGCAGGGGGGAAAGAGTAATAAATATTTTCTAAACTTAGAAAATGCCAAAAAGAAAAAGAGTTGCGTAAGAAAATTATATGTTAATGACGACAATGTACAACAGAGCCAAAACAAATAATGACAGAGATCCAAAATTTTTATTCTAAACTTTACGATAAAAACTCCTACAATCTGGATGAGAGGTGTACAGATAATTGTCTTCATAAAGTGGATATCAAAAAGCTATCCAGTGAACACAAGGAAATTTTAGATAAGCAACTCACTAGAGCGAAGCTGTTAGGAGATTTAAAAACCTTTGACAGGGACAAGACGCCAGGAAATGATGGATTAACTGTTGAATTCTACTTGGCTTTTTGGCCGCTTCTAGAGAAATGTCTTGTGGATTCCCTGAATTTCTCCCACGAACATGGTCAATTGACTTGTTCGCAAAAACAGGCCATGATTAACCTTTTAGAAAAGAAAGGCAAAGACAAGAGGCATATTGATAACTGGCGACCTATTTCACTTATTAATGTGGATGTGAAAATTGCCTCAAAGGCATTGGCTAAGAGGTTGGAATCAATCCTTCCGGAAATTGTGCACCATATAATCAGAACGGTTTTATATAGGGAAAATCAATATTTGACGCCGTTAGGACAATTGATGACATATTAGAACTTACGGAAACAACAAACAGATCTGGTATATTAGTAGCAATTGATTTCGAAAAGGCGTTTGACTCATTAGATCATTCATTTCTCTTTAAAGTTCTGGAGAAGTTTAATTTCGGACCATACTTCCTGCAATGGATTAAAACTTTTTATCCAGATATATCGAGCTGTGTCCTTAATAACGGCTTCACTACTGATCTGTTTTGTGTACAGCGAGGGGTAAGGCAAGGTGATCCATTGTCACCCTTACTCTTTATTTGGCTTTTGAAATATAATACTTACGTGCCTAATCAGACAAGACCGCAATATAAAGGGGATAACAATCAACGATGAAGAGATTAAATTAACGGCATTTGCCGATGACTTGACCTGTTTCTTACAAGATAAAGATTCTTATCACCAACTATTTAAGTCTCTTGAGGTGTTTGCTAGACATTCTGGTTTGCGGGAAAGGCGTTTGCCTGCTATAGGTAGACTATTAGTACATTACTATTATTAAGTATTTAGCATCATTATTATATTTTTCACATTATGTGAATTAGTATTTTAAATAAATTAAAATAAAGGTTACAGCTGTGTGTGGTGGCCAAAGTGACATGTACTTTCAAGTTTACCCCCAAATATGCCAAATTTGTCTCTCTCTACCCTAGCCACTGCCCTTGTTTTGTATCCTAAGGTAATGAGCTTTTTGGCAAACTTGTCTCTTTTTACTTTGACCACTACCATCGTACCTTAACTAAGGCAAGAGACGTTGCCTTAGTTGTCTCTCTACATCTTAATCTGGCCTCGCGTTGTATCCTAAGCACTTTGAGGACCTCCCTCACGTCGTATCCTAAAGCAAGACATTTCGCCCAAAGTTGCCTCTTTGCGCCTTGATCACTGCCCACCGTGTCATATTTTATGGCAACACATTTCGCCCAAAGTTGTGTCTTTGCATCTTGATCACTGCCCTCATTGTATCTTAAGGCAAGACATTGTACCCATAATTGTCCCTCTGAACCTTGATATTCGTGTATGAACAAGTAGCGACTAATGGTGCGGTATCTGGGAAAAATACTTAGTCTAATGCTTCTCTTTATTCTTTACTGATTTTTAACTGTGAAAACTGGAGATGAGGCAGTGTGAGCAGTAGTAGTAAATCGTTTATTGAGAAAACTCACTTCGCAGTCTAAACGACTGAATTACGTGCCTGTTACAAGAAATAGTAATCTATAGAATATATATAATCTATATAAGCTATATCTATATCTAATATAATCTATAATCTAATCTATATAATCTAATATATGCCTGTGAGCTGAACAGGGTCCTGTGCTCGACGTCACCTATAAATGTAGTAGTATAACTGTAAGTTACCACTCCTAGAATCACGAGAACGAGGCCGAGAATTGATATTATTGCAAGGACCAGGTTTTGGTCTAACGCAAGATAATTAGTTTGTTTAAGGCCCTATTTCAGTGTCACATTTAGCTAACGATAACGTGTAAGACGTAAGCGGCTTGTACGTGAACAGTAATTAGGCAGTTCTACAGGCATCCTTTTCCTCAGTGCACTTAAAAAAGCAAATTTGCTACGAGCGTGTGACTACAAAGAAAAAAGGAACCCGATGGGTAAATGTGAATTGGCTGGTCAACTAAGAATTTGGAACAATGGGAGGCTTTTGAGAAGCAATCAAACAATGGAAAGCAATGTTTGGCATATGAGACTATACGGGATTGTGTAATTAACATGCTATCGCCAGGGCGCATTTGTAAGCCTTTTTAAAGTCAATTAAAATTTCATACTTTCGAATTGTGTTCATATAAAGCTTTTTCCCTCCTCTTCTCTTCCAGCAAATCTCAGCGATCAGTGTGAGGAATGCCACAACCATCCCAACAGCCATCACAACATATACACCAGCCATACTCATCAGACCAATTCTCTTTCCAGACAGTACTGAAATTAAAGCAAAAGAGAGATTTATTAAACATTTCTCACCTATTCAACCCAACTCTGAAATTTCGTTTTGTAGAACGTAGTAGTATTGCTGTGCAATCAACTTTTATGCAAGTGGTTTCGGCTTAAGAAATTACCTAGTAAAGTAGGACGCAAAGATACATATGATGAAGTTACTTAACATTTGTACCATTGGAGAGTGGACACAAACATTTCGTCCGTTAGTGTCTATTATACTCTGAACTTAACGTTCTGAGGTTATCGTCTTTGCAACAACAACAACAAAAGAAACAACAACAAGAATACCTTCCCCTCAAACAACATACACAAAAAACATTAAGACAAAATTACACTCAAACTCATCAAACAGCTTAACGGCCAACTCGTTGAAGAAGTTGGTTACTCATGAACTAGTTCACCTCGTGAGGTAAATTCAAATTGTGTTTTTACAATAAGTGAGAGAAGTAAGATTTCAAGACGTTACCACCCAGGTGTCAAGAATAAGTAGACGTGGGCTCACCATGTTGCCTTTATCTATGACAGCAGGAAAAAGGTTAAGAACAATGGCCAGTGTAGGCCCAAGAATGGACAGAGATTAAGAGGGAGACCGTTGAAGGTGTAGAGAGATGATATAGACAGCTACTAGAAAGTAGTATGGAACAGATATGCCATGAACAAGAGTGTTTGGATGGGTGAAACCTGCATAGAGGAATGTAAGCGCCGTGGAAAGGCTTTAGGCTGCTTTAGACTCATACAATGTATACTGAAACTGGTCAAGGTAATTTTCATACTCGTTTTCTCTTCTTCAGGGCATCTGTTCGAGGTTTCCCACCATTTACGTCTGATTGCGTCAATGAAATGTTTTTCATGAAGTCGTAAAATAGCCAATGTGAAGTCCATAGTGTGAGGATCATTTGCTTGTAGAGCGAATGAAAGTCCTTTAGCAGTGGTAAGACCTGGAACTTTAAAGAAAACAAAACGTTTGCAGAATTCACTAGCTATTTGCGTTCAGGGCTTCCCGTTAACCCAAGCTATCATGGTTCCTATTAACACAAAGTACAAAGTGAAAAAAAAGCAACTACAAAATTGGGAAAACAAGTGAGTAAAAACAAACAGGTAAATTAAAAAAAAAAGAAAACATAAACAAACAAACGGACAGACAGACATAAGTACACAAACAAAGAAATCACACTTGATGACAGTACTGCTCAGAAGCTTTATTTTTATTGATTGCTCAGATGGCATCCAAATGTACAAGTGGTCGAATTTTTTTGCTTGTGGGGTGAAAAGTTTTATGAAATGGAATGTCCGAGTATAAACATATGTAGCACCACCGTTTTCCCTTGTGTGAGGTTGATTGATGATCCCAAGACTTCTATAAAATGGTTTTAATTGGATTTCCTGGCTTTTCGTACGTGGCACAATCCCTTCTACTTTAGGCACAATTCCCGTCAACGCACATGTAAGTAAGCAAACACCTTGACAAGATTTTTATAACAATGTGAAGTGGAAACAAGTAAGGGAATGTGGCTTAGGTTGATGAGGGAGATGCGTTAAATATTTTTGGTATTTACGTGTAGTGAGATCACAGGGAGGCTGGTTGGCAACGTGTCTGAGAGCTGGCCCGTCGTTAATAAACGCAAATTGCTCTCTTTCTCTGACCCATTGAGCACCCTGAGATGTACTTTGAGGGAAGGTTCCGGCTGCTTTCATTCGGTACCAAAGTTTTTGCTGTGTTTCATGTGAACTTTTCTTGAATGCCTCAGACACAGCTGACGAATCTAACACTCCTACTTCGTAAGTGGACTTTGCGAGGTCTGCTAGGTTATTGATGGGATATTCCGCGTTCTTTACAGTGAAAAAGGCGGCTAAGTTGGCGGTGTACGTTGAGACCCAGATAAGAATGCAAAACCAGTAGCATCCAGTGAGAATGCGACCTGAAAGTTATTAAAGGGACATTTTAATTAACAAATAGATTCCATGTAGTCGAGCGTGTGTACGCTTTTAAAGCATAGATGACGTCAAAACGTGGTTTCCTCTGTGCGTTATCAGAGTACACAAGTACGGCCAAATGGAATCTGTTTGTTTAAAGCGTTGTTTTGACTTCGGTTATCCCGCACAGAATTTGGAATGTTTTTAAAAATCTTTGTAGTGATGATTTGGGCGTGCAGAACTTTACAGATCATTACGTCATTCGTGCACCTGTACTTTAATCACAAACTCCCGAAGACCAAACAAAACGCCCATTTTACTCTGTCCATTGTATAAAGCATAACAAGCACCAATCAAAACACGCGTTTTACTCTGTCCATTGTCTAAAGCATAATAAGCACCAATCAAAACACGCGTTTTACTCTGTCCATTGTACAAAGTATAATAAGCACCAATCAAAACACGAACACGCGTTTTACTCTTTCCATTGTATTAAGCTTAACAAGCACCAATCAAAACACGCGTTTTACTCTGTCCATTGTATAAAGCATAATAAGCAGCAATCAAAACACGCGTTTTACTCTGCCCATTGTATAAAGCATAATAAGCACCAATCAAAACACGCGTTTTACTCTGTCCATTGTCTAAAGCATAATAAGCACCAATCAAAGCACGCGTTTCATTCTGTCCATTGTATAAAGCATAACAAGCACCAATCAAAACACGCGTTTTACTCTGCCCATTGTATAAAGCATAATAAGCACCAATCAAAACACGCGTTTTACTCTGTCCATTGTATAAAGCATACTAGGTACCAATCAAAACACGAACACGCGGTCTACTCTTTCCATTGTATTAAGCATAACAAGCACCAATCAAAATACGCGTTTTACTCTGTCCATTGTATAAAGTATAATAAGCACCAATCAAAACACGAACACGCGTTTTACTCTTTCCATTGTATTAAGCATAACAAGCACCAATCAAAACACGCTTTTTACTCTTTCCATTGTATAAAGCATAATAAGCACCAATCAAAACACGCGTTTTACTCTTTCCATTGTATAAAGCATAATAAGCACCAATCAAAACACGCGTTTTACTCTGTCCATTGTATAAAGTATAATAAGCACCAATCAAAACACGAACACGCGTTTTACTCTTTCCATTGTATTAAGCATAACAAGCACCAATCAAAACACGCGTTTTACTCTGTCCATTGTATAAAGCATAATAAGCACCAAACAAAACGTCCGTTTTACTCTTTCCATTGTATAAAGCATACTAAGCACCAATCAAAACACGCGTTTTATTCTGTCCATTGTATAAAGCATAACAAGCACCAATCAAAACACGCGTTTTACTCTGTCCATTGTATAATCAATCGTATTATTGTCTTTCTGCTCTGCTTGCGCACACGGTCCAAATAAATTGAATCCTGCAATCTGAATAGATGCCCGAGTGGGCTGAATGTCTCCACAGTGGCCACGTGCGCCCGTTAACTTTTCAAAATGGCGTTCGCTGCTTTGTGTACGTGTGGATCTCGACTTCGACTCATCTCAGTCAATACGTGAACTAAAAGACCAATGTCTCCGCATCTGAGCATCAAGCTTGGAAAATAACAACTAGGTATGTCTTCTACAACCAACAGAATGTGAATTTAAAAAAACTGATAATGTTTGTTTGCAGGAGAGATTTTAAAATATTATTTTTTTTTGTAAACATACTGACTGGAAAATTACCTCACGAATATGTTGACACACACTGCCGGTACTAAGCTTCACATTTGTTTAGCATTTGCCAACCAGGTCAGTTGGTGTTCTTCTGGCTGGATTAAAAGTTAACCTGGTGTCCCCCCCCCCTTCCGTTAACCCTTCCACTTGCAGAGTTACACTAACCCGCTGGACCCCTTAATACACCTGGATAAAGATAAGTGTTGTGTGTAAGAAGGAACCCGGATTTAAAATAACTGACCTCAAGGTAGAAAGACCGAGCTAACTGTTTACATTCTTCCGACAGTCACTAACTCAACCGTTTTTAAGTTTCACTTTTGTCAGTGGACGATGTAAGTATTTAGCGCTGTTATTTCGGTGCTTACCCTTGTATCAAGAGCCCGGTAAACGTCAGGTAAGAACGAGAATTACAGGTTTTTGCTACGAAACAAGTCTAGTAAAATGACTATTAAGCTCGGTTTTATTAGGCACTAGGGTAAGTTTGATTTAGATGCAGCTCAAAAGCCTGGTAAGGCTGGTCTAGGCACAAGAATTGTAACGATCCGTTATCTCCCCGTCTTACCTGACAAGCTCCTAGGTGTATTTTCCCCGCCTTGTTGCAGCATGCAAGCCAATGTGAACCATAAACTGTTAAAATAGCTGAAGTCCTCAGACGTTCCTTGACCATTCTCGTCTTTGTATCCATAAGGACTGAAGTAATTTATTACAAACACAGCAATTGAGACAATCACCAATGTAGCCAGGGTGCAATACCAAACGTGATTGTCAAAAGGATTCAAAAACTGTAGGAGATTAGTGTTTTCTTTGGATGACGGTTTCTTCAGTAGTATGTCCTCGGTATAGAACATGTAAGGAATTGTGAAGTCCACTACTTTCTCCCGATCTTCAGTTACCGTCAACGAAGATACGGCGATGTCAGCGCGCTTTAAAGGGGAAAAAAGAATGGAAAAAACTTCGAATAATAATAGAATGCTTGGTATTTTTGAAATAAAAGTACATTTGAGTTGGGGTGGGTCTAATCCGTGCATAAGGGACGAAAATTAAAGGGTGCCCTTCTGACAACATTTCCATGCCGAAATGTTTTTGCATCTCAGGTATGTTAAGGACTGGGTCTGAAAGTAATGGGGGTGGTCTATCTTCGAAAGGAAACATGTGATAAGCATGAGACTTGGCCAGGGCGACAGGGCTCAAAAACGGCTGATTGGTTAAAAGATATTACGTAAAAAGCGTCATAGAATTGCTACTGAGCATGCGTGTTGCTCTTTCACCCTTGAAAAATTCAATATGGCGGACGGGCTGCAGTTGTTTTAGCACGGGAACCGCAATATTATTTCACTTTCAACGGACGATCGAAGCTACGTTAGAGAGTTTTTTGATCGGAAATGCTGTTTGAATTGATCATTGACTTCAGTGGCTTTCAAAGAAGCCATTTTGGCCGCCGTACACTGGAGAAACTGAATATACTTATCGGCAGTCCAATCTTGGATCAGGCTGCATCTTCTGATGGCGTTTAGGATTGATCTCGTTGTTTGATTAAAATTTTATCTTCCGTCAATATTTTTTCGTGGACAAGGTATGCAGAAGGGGAGTGATCTCATGGTTGCAGGTCAGTAATTTATTGATGTACTATTTCATGACTGATCATCGTGCACTCAATGGTTGTTATGTAGCCCTTTGCTGGTCGTGTTTTTGCTCATTTAATACACAAGTTTGTTGACGTGGATTGCTGCTCTTTTACAAACTGACAAGTGCTTTAATAGCCGGAAGAGAGTGTTAGCTGATGTTCAAATAATGCTATAAAAGTCTTCAAAAGTGCCCTTTTTCGAGATCACTTAAAAGCCTGTTGTGGTTGGTATTTTTGATACTTTAAGTCCACACTATGACTCGTATGATGCATTTTTTTAAACTGACAAATGCTGCTTTATGTTGTGTGTCGAATTCTGAATGAAGCAAATCAAATAATTATTTTTGAATTTTGTTAATTGCAATTACTCAGTCTTTCTTAGATCAGCAACACTGAACAAGTTTATTTGCTTTATTCATTGGTTAACATATTTAACCAACACACTTGTTTATCAGTACACGATGACAATTTCTGCTTTTTGTGAAGCTTTGCTTGTGCTCATTGATTTGTTTATTGTTAGCTTTACCCATATACTTTGTTCCCAGGAAGATCCATACCATCTCTTTGTCAGCATTTTACTTGTTTTGCAATTTATTTGTATACTTGAACTAGTATGCCACACAACAATTTTTAAAGTAAAACCCTAGTGTGATTGCTAATAGTGGATAAAATATGTATGGTACAAGTGGTTTTTGCATTTATGGGGTATTCTAGTAATAGGAAACAACTGCATCAGTTAATTTTTGGGGAAAAAACCTTTTGCAAATAGCCAAAATAGAGTGTTGATTGATGTTTACAGGGGAACTCCACTAATACGATCACTGATCAATGGGTCATATTAAATAATTACTGAAAAAATGGTTGTTGCATTCAAGAAGTATTTCAGTCAGAAAAATAACTGGAGCAGTTAATTTCTGGGCTAAAAGAAGTGTCATAAGATGATCGCTTGTAACAAAGTGGTTGGTAAAACAGGGTTTTACCTGTACATTGTACTTTTAAGACCTGCGAGACCAAACAAGGTCATGTGGGTGAAAGAGCGCCAGTTGAGGTAGTTAATAAGAAGAACCAAGGCACGAACCGTGAAGATAAATGGCTTTAATCCCGCGAAACTAAACTGAACAAGACTGATACAACAGAACCAAGATGGCCGATCGAGAGAGAAGCGTGAGGGCTAGTCACGTGTACAACCAAGTACCGCTGACCGGTACTGGCGCAACTCTTCTTTTCTTTAGCCTTAAAACTAAGTGAAACGAGCAGGACAACAAGTACATTTCTGATATCCTAGTCTAACTGGAACTTAGAATGTCAATACTAGATAAATCGCATTTGTGCGAGGTCCAGAACATAATCAAAAGTCATAATCAAAAGTCAGTGACGTAATCCGCAAAGCGAGCAGGTGGGCGGCATGAACGTGAGGTTCGCCGTGGTCCATTGTCTGGTGATGGGTTAAAATCCACGGGCTCGGGGGCGGTTTCCTGACGTACGTCCACATCGTGGGGTGCCTGGTCAGTAAGGCTCTCGGATGGAGGTCCAGGAAGGACAGGTGGTTCCAGTTCCTGCGTGGGTGTGCTGCTTTGGAAGGCGGGCGCTGAGATGGCATCAGGAATGTCAGGTGGAGACGGTGGAGGGTTCGGCTCCGGGAGTAGGTCATCTTCATCAGCAGAGTTTTCGGAATGGCGTCTAAGGAAAGCTGAGGGGTCAGACGTGGTGACTGGGACCCTGAAGCATTCAGATAACTTCACACGATACGATGAACTGCGCAGCTGGGACCCAACGAACTTCTTGATGTTACAAAACGGGGGGTCAACAGACACGACAAGGTATCGGTCTCGAGCCCGAGACTTGTTTCTGTCGGAGTGAAGGTACACCAAGTCGCCAACATCAATCAGGGGGGGAGGCCTGGGTTGTCTCAGGGGGGCCTTGGAGCGCTCACTGTACTGGTGGTTGGCACGACGCTGTTCGTGTTGGGTGGCTATTAGGTTGTTGTCACCTAGGGGTATCTGAGCATTGGAGAACTGGTCTCTTTGGGTCCACATCTCTCGGGACGACAGTCCGCGGGAGCGGATGCGCGAGTTTAAGGCGGCTGTGGCTACGGCTAAGGTGAGGGATGAAACAGCTCCACCCAGTGGTTCTTGGCGAAGCAGCTCAAACTCTAGCTCTTGAATGGCTCTTTCTGCAACCGGATTCTTGTTGGGGTTTTTGGCGTGTCCCAGCTCAAGTGTGATCCTGTGTTGGTGTAGGGACTTGTCATTCACTAGCGCCTTGAATCCGGGAGCTGGATCGGTTCGGATTATTGCGGGCGGGCCATCCATGGGGCGCATTTGGATGCAGAGTTGTATTAATGCATCGCGTAAGGTTTGGTGTCGTTCATCCTGAAGCAGTTGGGAGGAAGTGTACGATGTTACGGTCTCTCGGAGGACTAAGATAAGCTGCCGAGAACGCTTAATGACATCAGCTGCAAAGGACTGACCCACTGAGTCGGGTGGTGAGGAAGTGGATTGCTCTACACGTACGGTAGGTGTCTGACGCATAGCGGCACAGGAATGACAGCCATCGGAGATGTTCGCAATGGCCTTGTCAATATCTAGGGCATACAAGTAACGTTTGACCACTGTTTTAAGCTGGTGACTGGACGGGTGGTTGAGCTGGATGTGGAGTGCAGTCAGCAGTCCGTCCAGGGCCTGGCGAGGGACAACAATGCACTCACGGGAAGGAGACAAGGGCTCATGGCGCTTCACGACGAGAAGGCCATCAGATGCGACTGATGCAACTTGCAAGTACCTCTTCACATCCTTGACATTGGTCAGTTTCCTGGATGGTCTTGTACCCTGGACGAGATGGGAGTGGGTGCGGCGCAGATCAGGACACTCGGACTGTATTGCTAGCCAGGCAGGCCTGCTGGTAAAGGGGAGTCGTACATTTCCATCCAGAACATCTTGGACAGATGACATGCGGACGACAGATTCCTTGGTACGCAGGATGAAGGAGCACACCTGACAGGATTCCTCCTCACAGGGGGGAGCGTTCCGGCTAGCGAAGTCAGATGGGAGAATTGCAGACCCTGAGACATGCCTGACAGAGGCTTGGTACCGACTGACAACAGACAAGAAGGTTGAGACGCGAGGACTTGCAGAGAACTCACCACGGCATAACTTCTCATATGCTTGCACACAAGGCTTACTGTCAGTGAGAACGCATGTGTTCTTAGAAGATTGGACAATATAGGGACTAAAGTGTTTTGTCGCAGCTGCAATGGAGAGGGCTTCCACTTCACACGGTAGCCATGCTGTCTGTGCTCCCCGAAGCTTAGCACTGAAGAAGCCGGCTAGGTGTAAGTTGCCTTTGCGTGTCACGTACAGGGTGGCGCCTAAACCAGGTTCTCTTACTGCGCCGTCGGTCACGATCCACAATTGGTCATCGGGTCTGGGTAAGGTGATTGTGCGGGCGGAAGAGAGAGCACGCTGAGCATTGTGAAATGAGCTCCGTAGCTCATCGGTCCATACAATGGCTTCTTTTGACTGACGGCCGGCTGTTGCATCATCTAGTGGGGCAAGGTAGGTCGAGCATTGTGGAATCACACGGGAAAGAACCTTGTACGCCCCAACGAAGGAACGCATACGGCCAACTGTGTCTGGCTCGGGGCAGGAAGCAAGGGTGTTGACACGGTGGGAACTGGCTGTGAGGGTACCAGAACTCCAAATCCATCCGAGTATGGTGGTTGACTTGGGGTTGATGATCGTTTTGGACGCAGACAAACGAAGATCACACTTATAGAGAGCCTGGAGGACCTTTTTCCAGTTTTGGAACAGTTCCTGGGGAGTGTTGCCACCGCAATACAAATCGTCTGCAATTTTGGCGACGACACCATCCTGCAGCAAATGGCCAAGTACACGGCACATGACCTCTTCCAAAGCAGTTTCAGAGCCGGGCATACCCATTGCAGAACGTGCATAAACACGAACTCCCTTGAAGGGGGTGGCGACACCACAATACTTCATCGACTCACGTGCCAGGGGTATCTGGTAGAATGCACTTGTAAGATCGGTGGCGATGATGTGCTTCCAATGAGCGACAAGGCGCAATGTTGAGTCAACGTCTGGCAGTAAGGCGGGTTGTGGCTTGCTATAACGTCCAACATCCGCAAAGGCTGTGACAAGACGAGATCCACCGTTTGGTTTTTTGACTAAGAACGATGGGTTGAGGTATTCCACTGAGATGCCAATATCCTCAGGGCGCTTAAACACGCCAAGCTCCTCCAGCTTGTCAAATTTTTCTTGGAGCTCCACAAGCTTTCCACGTGCATACTGAGGAAGGCGGCCCTTTCGCTGAGGTGGCTCAACTGGGCCCATGTTTACCTTGGCCGTGAAGGGGCCCACAGCACCATTGTAACCCTTAAAGTTGGGGTCAAAGACCACATCGTACTCTTTTAATAACGACTGAAATTGGACTCTTGTCTTCTGCGGGAGGAGATTATCAGGGTCAATCTGCACGGGGGAGGAGTGAAGACTTGTGGCCGGCTGAGGTGCTAGTAGATTGTGAGGTGGGCTTGGTGTGGCTTCCTCTGTGGGTTCAAATACAGGACTGGCTTGACAGAAGTGCTCATTGCGTTTGAGTGTGTGAGGCACAGTTGACGTGTTAGGAATGCGTATTCTTCCGGCAACGCTTGAGACAATGCTCGGAGGGGGCCATACTTGAGAGAGCTTGAGCCTGCGGGCACTCGGTGCATCTGTGCGTGGCTCAATAGCATACTCCGAGTCAGCTTGGGCACCGTCGGGAAGCTGGACTTCCAGGAACTCTCCAGGCCAGATGGTTTGTGACGGAGTAGGGGCACGGAGTACGAATGCTCGGCGAGCAGCAGTGTTGACTTCTGTTGTAGTGGTAGATCCATATGTGTATGTTGTGCCGTCGCTAAGGGTCACTTCACGCTTAGCGGGGCGGACAGCAATATCATTTAACTCCATGAAGGGAGTACCAGCGAGGACATCAACATCTAGGTTTTCTACAACAAGGCCCTCAAACTTGAATTCTCTGTTGTCGCGTGTGAAAGAGATCCGTGTTTCACCAACTACGTGTAGTTTGGAACAGCCATCGGCCTGGTGGACAGACTGGGCACTAGGTACGATCTGGAATCCTAGACGTTTTACTAGAGAGTAGCGGATCATGTTGCCGGTCGCGCCGCTGTCAATCGTCACTCGGATGACGTGGTGACCATGGAATACATCCATATATGGGGACTGACGGGTCTGGACTCGGTAGGCTACGGCACCTGAGCTAGGTTCTTCACCTTCGGCGTCACAAATAGGCAAGCCAGTGTCTAGGTTGTCATCAGCTTCTGATTCGTCGTCCAGGATGCCGAGTATCTGTCTAGCTTTGACAATGTAGCGCCTGTCAGTGTCAGGGAGGTATTTGCACTCACTCAGGAAGTGACGTACTTCGGAGCGGCCAGCCTGCTGACATAAGGGACAAGTCTTGTCTTGACGCGGTCTTCGGCTAGACGTGGGCTTGTACGCAACCCTACTACTCTGAGTGGGGCGACGGTATTCAGTAGAGACGGCTGTGCGGAGGATTTTCGCATCGTCAGAGGCACGAATTTCATCCAAGAGGGAAGCAAGTGCCTGAGATATTTCGGGTTTGATGGATGCAAGGGTTTGAGATCTCAACACCGTGCCGTATCTTTGTTTGACGAGTCTGGGCAAGCTGGGATGGATGAGCTTTAGCCATGTGAGCACCACTAGGTTCTCCAGTGTCGGTGTCAGCTCCTCGTCCTCTGTTAACTGCTCGCCATGATGGCTGAGGCTGTTGGTTCGAAGTAGGGAATCCTCGACGAAGGCCATTAGTCGCTGGTATAAATCCTCGGGACGCTCGTCGGCAGCAAGGTGTATGTCAGAGAAGTCAATGAAATGAGCGCCTGTGACTTGAAAACCAAAGTGCTCTCTAATGGTCTGCCAAATGAACTCGAGGGAGGTCGAGTTTTTCACTAGGGTGCTTCTTGAAATAATGGGGCAGTAATTCGCGATCTGTCCTAGCATCAGCTCGAGGAAATTGGTCTTCTGCCGCGCGGTGAGACGTTTAGAGGCCGATACAGATTCGCCATCGTCCACGAAACCTCTCAATGGCTGGGCTTTAGTCTTCTTACGCCACGTAACTCCCTCAGCTAAGAATGGAGCGAAGTTACTGTCCAAAGATAACGTGTAGATTAAGTTCTGCTTCCAGTTCTCGAAGCTGTTTATAGTTTCGACCTTAGAAAGACACCACTGTTTCGGTGCCCTGTGGGTAGATGCCATGTTGTGTGGTATTTGGAACGTGTTGTCACAGCGAAGTGTTACACTGTTTTGGCTCTATCGTAGGTTTACGAGTGGCTTGCAACGGAAATAATGGCTCGGGTCGTACACACGCTGCCACCACGCCAGTTGAGGTAGTTAATAAGAAGAACCAAGGCACGAACCGTGAAGATAAATGGCTTTAATCCCGCGAAACTAAACTGAACAAGACTGATACAACAGAACCAAGATGGCCGATCGAGAGAGAAGCGTGAGGGCTAGTCACGTGTACAACCAAGTACCGCTGACCGGTACTGGCGGAGATTCAATCTATTTGCAGAATGTTTTTAAAATGTTATGTTAAATTTGTTGAGTGCCAGCATTATGATACATTTTTTTGCCAATAAGTTTTTAATCAATTATACATGAGGTAAAATGTATGTTTTACATTTTTTTTCCAGGTTGTCACAGCTTTTGACTGCAGTGATATGTTCTTATCCAGCCTGTTAAGTTCTTGGCAGAAAGCAGAGAATGGCAGCAATAAAAGTCACTAGTGTTCAATTCAAATATTAATTATTCTAATTATTGATTTTTTAAATGTCAGTTTGCCCTACACTCTTTGGCTGTACAACATTCTTGATACTGAAACAGTCCAGTGGAGTGTACTGATGTTTTGAAGTCTGATCTCTCTGAGAGGTCTGTCTTGAGGCAAACTACATGTTTATTGCTCCTGATGAAAGGTGAAGTGAAAAAGCATGTATATAAAGATTTGAGAAATAAAACCCAGCATCTTTGTGCCTTTTTTCCATCTTGCAACTCATCTTACATTAATTTTGTAGCCAACCTTCTTTTTAGAAGGAAGTTAGAAGCAGTTGTGTGAGAGGGGCATCAATGATGATTATGACCCTTTGTTTTAGTCTTTGCCTTATCTGCACTTTTCACATACTACATGTACTTGTCTGGAGCATTGAACATTGATTGATGCAGCGTTTGCTCCTAATTAGTGAACTCAATTCTGGAGCGACTTCCTCAGTGTTTTGTGCTTCTATACCATTGTTTTTTTGTTAATTCAAAGTTAAATTCTGTGTGGTATCATTTAGATATTATTTTGGTAAATATACTGCTCAACAATTTCCTTTTGCAATTCAGTCAAGTTCTTTCATTAATTACTCTTGACTAAGATTAACCAAAAATTGCTGAATTTTGATTCGTCTGACAACTGTCAGCCTCGTTCTGAAAAAAACAAAAACAAAAGGTATTGCACCTGTCAGCTGTTGGAATATAAATGAAGGGTTCACAAGCTAAAGAAGGTGGCTGCATAAACAATGAGTACACTTGTATTGGTAAGGAGATGCACTTTACTTTGCTATTGTAATTTTATATTTTCCAGTGTGTTTTAAATGAAGTCATGCTACACTGACAATTTTGTTGCTAAGAGGAGTGTACCTTGTGTTTGAAAGGTACTATTTTGCCCTGTTCCAGATCTGTTAATATCATGGCATTTTCCATGATCTTTCCACCTATTTTTTTTTCGTTGTTGAAATACATTTGGGTGTTTTTTTCTTTTGTATTGCTTGTGTATTCAGTAGCTCAGTTTAACAGAGTTTTTTTGTTCATCCTCCATCACAGTTCCCATAACTGCAAAATAGCAAAACATTTCACCATCATTTCAGTGACAAAAACAGACGTTTTTGTTTGGTTGATTTCAGATGCAGTGATTTAAGATAGGATAGTTCCAACATAGCATTCTCTGCAAAAATATTCATTAGAAAACTAATCACTTGAAAATATTCAATGGGAAACGATTTCAAGCTATATTCAACTGAAAAGCCAATGAACTTTAACGTGGAGGTCGTTTGTTTCCTGTGCGAGGTACTGTCCAAGGGTTTACATTAAACAGTGCACAAATTAAGTTCACTTCGCTTTTCTTCAGCCGTTTCACTCCCAGAGTTACAACCTCGAGGTAGATGTGACCATTCAAATAGAAGCTGGTTTGATCTGCTGATCCTGTAGTGGTTTTTTTTTCAGTACATGTATTTTGGAAAATGAATATTGGGATTCTTGTTGTTTAAATTGTGTCATTACTGATTTTGAGCAACAATGACTAGTAAAACTTAATGTATTTGGACGTTTATTAACTTGATCTAACGCATGTCCAAATACTTTTATTTTAGAAAGCATTAAAAAACAACGAAGTAAACATTGGCAATAACTTAATCGAGTTGCTGTACACTGGCACTACTTCTCTTCCAAGATATAAACAAACAAATGTTCATCTTCAAACAGCGATTTAAAAAATCATCGAAGCGAGAAAATAGTCTCTTAATATTTCTTTACAAATAATCAAACTTTCCATTACGAGACACTCATATAAACTTACTATCTTAGCAAACAAGAAAATCCAAGATCCGTTGAAGTCTTGTTGTCAAGGACAGCTATCTATAAGTTAGCAGAACAATGTCCCAAAACGTTTAGGACAACATGGTCTGATTGTTACCGAAACTAGCCTCTCTGATTATGAAGGAACTAATAATATCAAAGGTCCATGAGGATGGCTATCGTTACTTTTAGGGGACTCGCGCTACATAGGAAAAAAACCAGTGAAAAACTGTTTGAATGCACGCGCAAAAATGACGAGTGACAAATTTGATGACGAGCGTTTATTAGCGAGAAAAACAAATGAAAACAAAATGAAAAATGGTTAAACACTCATCTACAGTATTTAGGGTTAAGCACTGATCGATAGTGATTAGGCCTAAGAACTCATCTATACTTCTGTTTAGGGTTAAGCACTGATTCTACGACGGTTAGCTTTGTTATTGTTGCGTTTAGTTATTTCTAAACCTTGTACAATTAATTGAATTCGTCATTTTTGCGAGTGAATTAAATTCGTCATTTTTGCGCGTGCATTCAGACAATTTTTTCTCTATATAGCGCGAGTCCCCTAAAAGTAACGAAAGCCATGAGGATGCACATCTCGAACACACGTAAGTGGCCGTAAATCCTCGTTGTTCAAAGGCGGCCATATTGAAACTTGTTTCTTTTCGAGGCACCAATACCGAAGCTATTGAAGAATATGCTGTCAAGAATACTTGACAGCGGAGCTCTGCATTATTTTTTTGCAATCTGTGTTGAATCCTTGAACGAGCACAGCGCTATGGAGGGTGGACTGTTAAAGTGAGGTCGTACGCAAACGACAGGTTAGATCATAAAATTTTACAACAAGGTATAAAACAAACAAGCAATTTATTTAACCTTTCAAGATGCACTTGTACACTGCCAATAAAAACCTTCATAGAAGTCCTAAGCATAAGATGTACCCTTTCTAAAACTATCGGCATGCGATTCACAAGCGACAATTAAAGCAAGAGACAGATGAATAGTACAAAATTAAGCTAAAAACACAACTCGAGCGGACAAGATTGTGCTCTACTTGTGAATTATTCCGCCATATTTTTCTTCTTTGGGTAACGTTAAGGAAGTCCATAAACAAGAAGCATTTAAAAATTTTCATCAGAACGAATCAAAAGTCATTTTTGATATGTTAAACAGGGATAAACAAGCTACGGAAATTTGCATTTCAAAACCTTAGAGAACTTGACACGACCTTAGTTAACGCAAAAACTGTACCTTGGGGCAAGTACGAAAAGCTCAAAGTATCCTTGGGGAAGAGGTGTCTTCATCGCCTGATAAAACTGAAAATACCATTTCGATTTCTTCGATCAGAGTCACAACTTCAGCAAAAGTGATTGTACAGATTACCCAAGTTGTTTTTGAGGGCTTTGAGCGTGCAGGAGGCTGCAAAGATCCGTTACAATGACGTGTTAGATTTTGATTCGTCGTCCGCCATTTTGAAAATCGAATGGCGGGAAGAGGGCCTGGGTTTTACTGCGCATGTTCAGCCGTTTTTGAGCCCTGTCGGCCAGGGCCTTTATCCTGTTGATATAGTATTTTTGACATTGACATTTCCATGGCAACACATTGCGTGACTAATTAAGGTTTAACTTCCGGTTTTGTTCTTTAGGGCTTCTGAACACTAGGAAAAAATACGTTTACCTGGCATTTCCAGTGATTGTGTTTCTACCTTTATGAGGTACTTTCCAAATGTAACTGAAAAGGTGGTCTCCCTACCCTGGATGAGGGTCTTAAGGCTATTGCGTGACAGGAAAATCATCACATTTCAATGACCACGTGACCTGGACACGCCTTCCAGTTAATTTCGTGTAGAACTTAATGTAAGGAAAGCTATTAAGACGCCATTTTGTAAGTTAGGTTTGCATAAGTTCTCCTACATCTCGCCTAAAGAATAATATCGAAATTCAATACCTTAATTAGTAACGTAATCTCTATTGTGACAGCTGTTTATCAAAATGAGCCTTCGTAACAAGTTTCACCTTTTTGCTTAATTTCGTGTCAATAGGTTGCATACTTACTGAGATAGACCACCCCCTTCATTTTTTAATGTACCTCAAATGACCCAGTCCTTAATGTACCTGAGATTAGAAGCTACCACCATTACATAAAAAATGAAGTAGAAAAATAATTCTTGGGTAGGAATTGTCTTCGCACTTTTAGAGAAAGATGCGATTGGGCATTTAAACCACCGATTTTAAGACTGTCAGTTGGCAAACTTTAGTAGAGCAAGGGACAAATCAGAAAACACGCACGTTCTACGAGAACCCCCCTGCTGCCAGGTAAATAACAACTGCAACCAACAGTACTACAAACCTTGCTTACTAACTCGCCAATCATGCCATTCCAGGTTCCATTTTCATTTACACCGCCAAACAGTCCATCTGGGGAGTAGTATATCTCATATGTAAACTTGAGAACTCTCGCCAGTTCATTTAGCAGATCAATGCAATAACCCTCATTTGTAATAGTGCCACTATCCTGTTTCGTCTTCATGACAAAAGGTGCAATCTGGTTTGGTAAAGAAAAAACAACAGAATAAAGCAAACGAATAAAGAGATTTGGTGTTGACGATTTGAGTTAATAAGAATGATGACCGTGATAAGATAATAATCAAATAATATTAGTGATGGTAGTGATGACCACGACGACGATGGTGATGACAAATGTGATGATGGCAGATGATAACGATGACTGCAGTGATGATCATTCGATGGTGAAAATGGTTTTTTGGATTTAAAATAGAAATTTACGATCTCTACATTTGTCAGAATCTGGTTTCTACCCTTATGTCCTTATTACCTCAATAACGACGACTTTTAACTTCCTTCCTGCCAACTTTCCTTCGGGGTTTGAGTTCTGGACGTTATGTGTGATGTTTTCAAACATCATGATACCTTGAGTTAGATTCCACGTACCGATCTAAGAAAAGAAATATATAACAACAAAAGGTATGTTACACAAAAATGTCTAAATTTACTGGAACTTTCTAAAACATTTGATACACGTTCTTACTTTTACAAAGGTGTTGTTCCTGAGGTTTAAAAGTTGAAGTGAAACTCTTCTTCGATTTCCATTCCCGGTAAATTGGACAGTTCCTGTCAAACCATCTAGACGAACCTGAAAACAAGAAAAATGAAAAGAAGAAAAGGGAACACACAATTAGGGCAAGAGGCTGACAACCTAAATAGTAAATTCACGCAAACTGTTTACCTTTCTCAAGCAAGATAATATCGCATCCCTATCTTTTGAATCAATGTTAGACTCATTTATGGATAAGCACGGCTCAGTGTTTAGCGCCAGATTAATAACTTGAACGGCGTCATAAACAAGTGCAATTTCATCCTAAGAAGGAAATAAGCGTATATGATATATTGTTAACACTTGCAACAAACTGGAGGCACCGTTACCGAATCCCAAAAAATATACTTTGCATTCTAAATCATCGAGACTGGAAAAGCTACTAAGGTGATATTTATTAGATCAAAAACATTAGCCTAACGTTTTCAAGTTGCAATCCGTCCTAGCGATCCGTAGTCAAACACACTTGATTATAGTTTCAGAGAACTGGTAAAACAATTTATTGTAACTGAAACTGAACCTGTATTTTTGGGTTTCCTCTAACTGTAACATTGTCTTTTAGCTTTTAAAAATTAATCCTAAAAATAGGCGACAGAGCCCGTTTAGTTTTTCCACCTTTATTTTCTGGCAAAAAAGCTAACATCATACCTTGTTGCTATCATCGTAGTTGTCTAGTTCTTTAGAGGCCACGCCTTTAACGTATGGAAGCTTCAATGCTAAAACCACATTATTTGGATGAGAACTTAAGTTCACTGGCACCTAAGTTGGAAAAAGAAAAAATGAATGTCTTACTTCGTAGTAACTATTTTATTTCTCTTTATTCTTGTTTTGCAAGGAACTTTTTGTATACAAATAATACAGTGTTCTTTTCAAGTTTTCATCCTTTTCATGTTTTTATTATGTTGAAGTGTCTGGTTTAATTCCGGCTAAAGCTGGGTTATATCTTCAAGTAAACATCAATAAATCTTGACAAAATTATCAAGAAACGAGCAGTGAACTGCGTGACTCTATAAACACCGGTCGCTCATCTTGTGTTTTCGTTTTTCGTTCTTTTTGGTTGGAAGAGTATCTCCATTTGGTAAATTCCCGTGTCAATGTTTTAAATCTGGAGTAGATACCTGGTATCTTGAGATGGTGTACAACAAAATATCTGAACAACGCTCGTTGGAAACTACTATGGCACCGCAACACAAATTCCAGAAATTAAAGCACAAACGGTTGTCAGACCTGTCCTTGAAGTATCCACGTGTGCCCTTTGTTGTTACCACAAGGTTTCTGTAAAAAACAAAAACAACAACAACAACACAAAATAAAACAAAGAAAAACAAGCAAGCAAACTGAGAGACATGCCCATAAATAACAGACACCTGTTCAAATGCCCGCCACACCTGACATATCCAAGAAAACCTAAAAAGTGAAATGTCCACACATGGTAATCGATGAATGTGATACTTATGGTAGCCTGCTTAAAGGCCGGTCGTTTTAGGGTGTTTTTATGGCAGAAAACGCGGCTTTCGGGATCGCCGGCGCCATCCTGAACTCGCGCGAAAATCGGTCTGGGACGAGTGATAACGCTTTGTCGCTCGCCCCAGACCGATTTTGGTGCGGGTCCAAGATGGCGCCGGCGACCGCGAACTCCGCGTTTTCCACGATAAAAACACCCTCAAACCGCCTGCAAGCAGGCTATACTTAATTATTGAAGTATATGTTACTTGTATGCTTTATTTACATTACAGCTGCAGTAAGCGGACCTGGGCCTTTGAACCTTGATTCGGCTGTTAGGATGACTCACCATAATGTCCTCCGTTCATTTCTTAGGGAACTAGTAAGGAGCATTTGTCTAAATATCAAGACATCTTATCCTTAGCGATCACCTCCTTTGTGCTCATCACTAGAATGTTTGAACAAGAAGTGATAATGTAGAGAGAAATTTTATTTTCGTCGCTGTTAGGGCCTAAAGGGTTAACGAGGGCCTCCATTTTTCAGGAAGGTGGTATTTCTTATGTAAACTCATTTCTTGAGCATGGGTAGCCTCCCACGCAATGGTTTTTAGGGGAGTCGTGTTACCCTCCTCCCCACAAACGCCTGCTTACCCGAGTTTGACATTCCTTTCCTATTGTTTTACTTGCGAGGAAATCTAACCAATCACCATTGAGGCATTGTCTGACGATGTGCAATCAAATTAGTCGTTATAACATACCCTTGTGTATTGTATTTCCCACGATTGTTTTTCCTCAGAGACGCTGGTGTTTCTTGTGCGACGCTTTTATTCCACCTGATCAAGTTCATCGTCAGTGAGGGCTTCAGCGCTTCTCAAACTGATGGAGCAATGTAATGCGAAGGGAAATACGTGCTTCTTCGACTTGAAAAGGCAAAGAGTAAGACGGCAAAGGACCGAACGAGATGACAAACCGATAAATGAGATGAAAATATCACACATGGCACAACAACCAAGTGCGTTTCAGCAACGAAATACTCAAGTTCGCTGGCATATCCGCTAACGTTTCTACGATCTTCGCGTCGAAGGGTCAAGGCGGTTATTACCACGCGTGTTCGCATGCTCTTCTCACATGACATTCTCTGAGCAGAAGGGACTGTCAGTTTAAAATCCCTCGACGGATTTCTGCAGATATTCCTGAATTTCTAAGTTAAATGTACTATTTGAAAGCTCAGAGAATGTAGTTATTCCTGCATTCAATGAATGCTTTTGGAAAAAGTTATTCACGTAATGCCATGCATCACGTTATAAGGTTTATTGAATCACCCGGTTGCAACGCGATATCATGAATTTAATGTCTAAACAGAGCAAATCGCGCTCTTAAATAGATTTGTTTCTCCAAAATCTAAGTTCAATGTGAAATTTGAAAGCTTCGGAAACTTAGTTATCCCTGCATTCAACGATTTTGAGGTGACGTTCACTAACATTTTGAAATTTATGTCGCGCGTCATGTTTATCTGCATGTGTTCCCGCGAAAGCGTCCTGTGGTCAAGGTCAACCTACCGGACGTGAGTAGGTACAATGTAATTGGCTAAGCGGCGGAAAGGAATGTTGAACTCGGGTAAGCAGGCGTTTGTGGGGAGGAGAGTAATACGACTCCCCTAAAAACGACTGCGTGGGAGGCTAGAGCATGGGCGAATTAAGGCATGCCTGAATCTAGATTAGCCCTCGGTCACAAAACATCGATGATAATTTGCACAAGAAATGAGTTTACGGACGGAGGAAATACTAATTTCCTGAGATATTTTGAAGGTCATTTAAGGTTACAATTAAGGTTTTGAGGGTCGAAGTTCTAAAAAAATGCCTTCATAGCAAAATGTAAAGCCCACTGCAATAGCTTCATTTTACAAAAAAAATTATTCGGAAATGATTTTTTCTGACGAAGTTATTGATGATTTGTTTTTTTTGCGTGACCTTTGTGTTCATCCCGGAGGTGTCAAAAGCTGTAAACGCTCACTCCCCCAGTGGAGGCCATGGTGTTCTACGCGCGTTTCAATATCCGGTAACTCTGGGTTCCCATAACAACGGAGCACTCGTGTTGACGTCCATTACAGATGTGATATTTTTCGATTTACCGGGCGTTTACTGTCGTTCTTTGATCAGTTCATGGCGAAACAAAAGAAAAGAAATTGTCCTTGGACGAAAGGAAGGAAAAAGAGAGGCCCGAAATCCAAATCTGTCAGAAGAGAGAACTAGCTGCGAGCGAACCTATTCTATTCGAAACCATTCGTACCTCGTTATTGTATATATAGTGCTGCAAGCTTTTCGCCATTCGAAATCCACTGCAAAAATATCACGAAAGCTTACCCCTTGTCCCGCATTTCAGCGAACATAGCTTCCCTTGGATGAGCGTGATCAGTGGCCTTTAACGAGGAATCATTCTTGCTTCAGCGTCGGCGAGTGCGACCCGAAGTACGAGTGCAACACTTCTCCTTTCCCATGTTGGAGTCTTCTCTCCCTCGTGTCATGTACGGACTAAGTCAACACGAAACCTTTTTTCCCGCGAAATATTTTGATCACTCCAGGTCGGTACTGGGCACCTACTCTCATTGGAGGATTTGGATTTGATTAGGTGCTATGACCGGAAAATGCATCGCGGGTAGTAATCTGACTCCAAAATCTTCAAAGCTTTATTTCAGCGTATTTATTTTTCAGCGACTTGGCCGTCTTCAAACGAACTGATTGAGCCGGGAATTCATCGTACAAACCTGAAATTTGGCACACTTCATCTGCGATAGTTCTTCTCCTAAACCGTGTGTGGCATTTTGGAATTTCGCTTTAGTTTTCAAATTATAGGCTCGAACGTAAAAAGTATCGGACAGAAATCTAACATCAAACTTCGAATCGCTTTTATTTTGTTTTGAAAACTGATATGGAAAATCCTACACACGGTTCTAAAGGTCAGTGTGTGCTGAACATCCTGCAAGCACCGGATGTTCCGTAGAGTCAACTGTTAGCGCGGGTAATTCACGTTTATACGCATCGGTCAAATTTTGTTTGAACTGTTGTAGCGGATAGATTTTTTTTCTATCACCAAAATTATAATCTTATGCGTTTCTCCATTTTATAAGCTATAAATTGATATATAGGTTTGGGTTCTTTGCGTAAAACCTAAGTGCAAAAGCGCATTTACGCGCAACACGGTCTAAAACGTTTAGTGTAACCTTAACTCGGCATCATCATATCTTTCGGCATCAGGCTTATAATCCCTCTTCGCTGAGAAATTGATAGCCATTCTTTTTCATACCCAGTATTGAAACTTTTGGTTAAATCATCACCATGGTAAACCCATTTTCACCATGGGATTTCAGATGTTAAAGTTGTAGTTGTATGTTGGTGATGTTTGCAATCACAGAGCAGTGAAATCGGCTGAAAGAAAAAAAACGATTACAGAAACGAAAAAAATTCCTTTACTACGTTTAATTACCTTTTCCAGCATAAGTTCAACGTTTTTTGTGTCCGTGTAAATAAGAATAACGTCAGGATCAAGGTTTGCAATTTGTTCCATGACTCTTGATATTGGTGCTGCGTGATCCTCAGTTTTCTCCTGGTCAGCAAGCTGAACAAAATCCACTGTCAGCTTTGAATTCTGGGAAATGGGGTAGAAATATCCAGCTTCGTGTAAACGAGTTTCTAAGATAAATGGAAACAAATACAAATAGGAGCAAATATATTTTACTACTGCCGTTGTTTTAAAATTTCGTTTACCAATAAACTAAATGGGATATAAATGGAATATTACAGGCCATTTTCACCACGCCTCAGTTTCGTACATTAGCAACTACGAGATATTGTAATAGATTTTAGCGCATTCCTTATTCTGCAGTCGCCGAAAGAATCTCGGGTCTCATTGAAGCATGCGCACAAGGCAGGAAAAAGTTCCGGAAAAAGCCTGGGAACCAGAAAACGCATCTTTCCGTATAGATTTTGGTTAATTCGGTAGCGTGAACGCAGATTTTTCCATCGTTTTGGAAACACTAAAGACGGAGGTTTTCGAAAGCGCATCGGTGTGAACGAGCCTTGAATTTTCATGAGACTACAAAATTTGAACATGAATTCGGGTACTGGTAGTAAAATCGTCGAAAATGCCTGTTGCAGAGTGTTACATAAAGAAAATAAATAAAGAAACAAACACAAGTATACATGCAAAACACAACCATGAAGAAAAGCAAAATCATAGAGAACAAGTAAAACTGAAATGTTTCATTTGATAAAACAAAAACTTAGAGCGTTTTTACCGTCGTATACTAGTGCAATCTTTTCCCAGTGAAATGAGTAGAGTATGTCAAGTACGGCATGCGCGTAGTCCCTGTATCCCGCTGACACCTGCACCGCTTTTTCGCATTGATCGAGTGGTGTCCTGTCTCCATGGAGACGGATGAGAGGAACGCCAGTTACTGTGGAGAGTGCGCATGCGGAGGTCTTTATGTGGCTTCCCTCGATCATTGCAATGACATTTTGTTGAAGGAATGCTGAAGCTGAAACAAAGGTTATTTTAGAATTATTCGCCATTGTTGCTATTATAACTGATCATGTTTCTTTCCTACAAATTGAAGGGTTAGGCAATTTATTAAACAAAACAATGGATGAATGAGATTTATATTGTACGTTGATAACTCGTTGCTCATATAAGCACTGTTTACTGGGTCATCTAGTGCGTAAAAAGCCTCAAAAGGATGAATTTTCTATCTTGGACGTAAACCGTTTACTAGACTTTGAAAAACGATAATTGAATTACTTTCTCGTGCTGACCAAATTGCTACTTGGTTATTTAATGTTACTTAAATTTAAGTTGATTCATGTTCACAGCATAAATGTATAAGATAAAAAAGAAGGAAAGAAAAAAAGGAAAAAAAGAGAGATAAGAGAAGAAGGAAAACACGGTAAAGAGATGGAATGGGGAATGACAAGAAAAGGACGTAAGAACTGTATAGGGTGGTCCACCCAAAAATACATTACATAGTATAAAACATTAATAAAAATAATTTAATAGTTTAATAAAATCACATATTTCCTCGCATAACTGCTGTTGAAGATAACATCTTCATATCTTACCTTGATTAAATAGGCTGATATTTTCTGATGCGTGATAGGTTTGAAAGACTACTGAAACATTGTTTGACTGACTAGAAGTATTCTTGAGAACAAAGTTTACAGCGTCATGCTCAGTTAAATTGCCATTGAGAAGACCTGCATAAGATCGGTGAAGAAAAGAAACATTAAGGAAAGTGCAATATTATATCTATGTGTGGAAAACAATGAAAGAAGCAAACCAGCCCTTATGAATTTTGTGTTCATTCAGTCTCTGATTCAGTTGCTTCTCAGGGCCAGTGGCTTCGAGGAATTCAACACAGTGGTAAGTGGTTCATCATTCCGATCACTTACGAACACTTATAACAAACAAACAACAACAACAACAAGATCAACAACAAGCAAAAACGTTATTTAAAAGGCGTCAGGAGCATCCTATTCTAGTGCCATGCACACCATAAAAATGTTACACCTACACCTATAACACCCATCAATTACTATCTATCGCATATGAACCATAAACTACCGGTGTAAATTCAAGTTTATTATATTAATGTTGTTTTCATTTACCAGTTTTTCTAACTGACTATGAAAACAACTGAAAATACAAGTAAATGTATTTGTATTCAAATAATTACCACTTACCGATAGTAAACATTCTGTCTTCCGTGTTAACCTTTCGTACGAACGTGAGAACAATAAACAGTGTAATGTAGACAGTTCTTCTTTCCATCTTAAAGTCACTGAAATGAAAGAAAATGGAAACTGAATTAGGAGCATGACACCAAAGCACTTTAGAATGGTAAAATCCACCACGCAGATGTTAGAATTAAACCTCTGAATTCTCCTCCAGCCTTGCATTTTCAGTATTTAGCAATACAGTACTAAATGCATGTGTTCAATTGCGTTACCTGTATATTCGTGTGACTATTTGTCGAAAGTTTATCTCAAGCTAAACGCTAAACGCCCGGGTTAAAGGTTATGACAGTACATTACTATTATTATGACAGTTTATTGTGACGTCATTTACAATAAATAATAATAATAAGGCTACACTCGCCTCACACTAGCCCGCAAATAGCCTTGCTAAACTTTTTTTTTTTTTTTTTTTACTATAGAGTTCAATTGTAACAGACTATAAGATTATTACAGATTAAAAACACTATTTAGGAGCACTCCAATTACATTAACAAAAACACACACGCACACACACAAACACCAAACACAAACAGAATGCAGAGACCTCAACTACATTTATAAACAACGTTAATTAATAACAACTTAAAGACAAAAACTGAGATTATCTTTTTGAGGCCAATGCATTTTTCCTCCATACAGTCTCTAAAATTTATAGTAGGGGTTCCCATCTTTTTTTAAAATCTAGAAGCTTCTTGTTTCTTAAAGCAATTAACTTTTGTAGAAACAAGTGAGATTTTGGAAGTGATTTGTTACCTCGGCACTCCCGTATACTTAATTTACCCAGAATCATCAAATAATTGAGGAGATCATTTCCATCAAAAAAAGCCTACTATTACATCTGTTAGTGATAATCTTAAATTTTCTCAGCGGAGGTCAGACCACTTGGCAGGCGGTGTTTAATTAACACGAAAGAAGTACGCGAAATAAATAATTAAAAATAAAATAATTGACAATAATTGGTGTATGTTTCTATTTTAAATCAAGTCTTAGGCATCAGTTATACAAGAATAAGTTTGTTTTCACTGCTAAAATGTTTTGATTTGACAAAATTAATCTAGTGTAGCTTCTAGCGTTTTTCCCCCTTTGTATAAGAGCTAGCTTTCAAATGTATGAATTGGTACATTCTTTGCGAGGACAGTGACAGATGTTTCAAATACACGGGCAAACAAACAAACAAACAAACGTGTTTCCAGTTTTATCCAGAAAAGGCTACAAAAAGCCTCAGGAACTCCAGGTCCGAAATATGTGCCCCAGTTATATTCCCTATATTCTGCCTGGAACAACTAATTCGTTCCTTTCAGCAGCTATGAGTCCTTCAAAGTCCTGTTCATTTGAATCGAGACTTCCAGAACTTTCTCATTGTTTTCACCTTTTAAATGACCAATTTTGATCCTTATAATGTCCAAAACCCTCTTGAAATTGTTGTGTATGTTGTGGTCCAATTTTATCCTTGGTTCAATTTTTATTTTCTTTTGTTTTATATTCAATAAAAATTGAACCAAGGATAAAATTGAACTACAACATGTACATCAATCGGTCGCGCCACCATTTTTCGAATTCCTCCAAATAAACGTGCATGGTAGAGGCATTGTCACAAATGCATCGCCTTGTCACGCGTATAAATTCAGTCGTAGCAACTAAAATCACTGCCGCCCTTACAAAATCACGGGAGCGCGAAATTCCGTGTGGGCGTTATGGAGAACTTGTGAATATGCCGACGGTCCCTAATATAAATTTGGTTCCACAGGCAAGTTTGGCAACTTTCCTCTAACGAATTATTTATTAATGAACTGCGCTGAACAGCGTTTAGTTCTTTTAGACGTGGAAAAAAGAAGTTGCTTTTTTTCTCTTACATGTTATAAAGCATGAACTCAAAAATTGTTATTTACAGACTGGTGTCACGGTCTGGAAGGGTATTCTCGGGATCCGGGATTTGACCAAAATACTGTGCGGGATTCGGGAAAACGCAAAATATCTTGACGGGATTCGGGATTTGACTGCTACCAGGGAAGCGGGATACGCCAAAATTTGGGCACGGGATGCGGGATTTTTTGGCTTGTCTGTCGGGAATTCGGGAAATCGTCACGACCCAAGTAAACGTTCTAGCGGAAAAAGCGAATCAACCAGGCGAGCGCAAAATATCAATCAAAAGGGCCAATCTACATCTTAAATTTATTAGCTTTTGCAGAAATTAGTCTTTTTTAACGTAGTTTTGGGAAAGAAAAAACGGTATTCGGGATAGCGATGAAAAAAGGGCGGGATGCGGGATTCTCCTCAAAAAGGAGCGGGAATGCGGGATCAGGACCCCCCCTTCCAGACCCTGTGGTGTTTACGTACTATTGTCTTAAAAACTGTCTTCACTATCCTAATTATACGACCGCATGAAGATTTTCAGAAGTTCCTTGTTTACGCATTTTACTTTCAGCATTTCTACCTTGTTTGAAAAATTATTCTGCAAACGTCAATTCGTAAAACTAATTCAAAATTGCTCAAAATGAAAGGAAACTGTTTCTTCGATAGATAAAAAATGGTCACATTGTCATAGGTGTGAATTTTTACACGTAGAAGCGCAAGTATACTTGCAGACATGCAAAAGCCTGCTCTGTTTTAGTTATTATAGGAAATTAACGCGACTTGAATTAACGCAAATTGAAGGGAAAATTACTCCCCAATAAAGAAAATTAACGCGAAAGAGAGGGTGAAATTTCAAAATGAGGGAAATAAACGCGATTAACACAAAGAAGCACAGTTTGTAGTCTCAGCTGGAACAATTTTATTTCATGGCTGAATTGAAAATTCCGAACAAAACAGATCTACATGTTTGTGAGGCAATTTCTTTACAGACAACGTGCTTAAAATTCTGCCTTAATGTAGGAAAGCTATTGTTTTGTAGGTGTCAAGGATGCCTGGACTGGATCCAGAATATGGGAAGAACATGATGGAAATTAAGGTCGTGGAAATTAACGCTCCACTTAATGAACAACGTGGAAATTCACGCTCACATAAGTTAACGCGACTTAATTTTAATTTCATGGAACGTTTATTTCCTATAATAAGGTAGTAAACTACAGATACAACACTTTTCTTATTTTTTTCCTTTTGAGAGATACAATAGTCGCTTATTAATAATTTCTATCCCTTTATTTTCGTTTTCTTTTTGGGAAACCTTTCCTTGCCGGGAATTCATAAGGAGGACGCTTTTTTTAACAAAACGTCGTTGTAGCTTCCCCAAATTTGGTGCGTCTTTTATTATGTTAATACAACAGGTAATTAAGTTGAATTAAAAAAAGCTTATGGAAACCTTGATATATCGACTTATGTCATTATTCCAGTTGTAAGACCGCAAAGGCGCTTGTATTTAGGGCTGTTGTGAAAGTGATTCTGCTTTTGAGTGCAAACTCCCGAAAATTAATATTACATTCCCGTGTTTGCAATAACATCCACTTACAATTTTTATACAAAAAGGATTCACCTGTCATTGCAAAGTTGAAAAGTTTGCTCTAGCTCAAATTAAGTTGTACACCTTCAAATTATCTGTTATGGACAATTATTATAACAACAGCTTTACTGTTTTCTTTTTTCCTGTGCTTTTCCTGTCCGACTACATCACTTTTTGACGCGTTAGGCTTTTTTTATGGGGTAAATAATTACAGTCAAATCCCACAGGAACACGAAGAGAATTGGTTATTCATTATCGTCACATAATAGATCAACTCACGCCTTATAAGGCGCGCCTTATAAAACTAATTGGTTTTTCGGAATTTTTGCCTATCGACTCAGATAGAAGATCCGCCCACATAAATTGGCACAAGTTCAAGGTGGCATTTCGCTAAAGAAAACTCCAGTTTTTATCTCAGAGAAATCCGAATCTTAGCCTATTAAGCCTTTCGAACACATAACATCAGTTCGCCAAAACGAACGGTTGGATACTCGTGAACTCTATACATGGTTATCTGTTGATTTTTTTTTTTTATACACGGGCATTTTCGTTGTTGATAACGTTTTATGATCGGTGTTTTATGATCGACAACTAAAATGTTATTGCTGAGTTCTCTAATCTGTAGAGGTCAGTGCATCTAGTTCGAATAAAACACATACGGCCTTTAGAGTTTAATTGCATCCTTTGAATGGAAAACGACCATGTCGTCAATATATGAATAGTTTTCAAATTCAGGGAGGATGTAAGTCATAAGTGGTACACAATTCTTCATAGTGAAACTAACGATAAACAAATGATAAAAAAATATAGAGGAAGTATCCCAACCGTTATATTTTTGCGGACTTTCGGTTCGCCCGCAAAATTTTCGCGTCGTATTTGAGTCACATACAAGATCTAAGAAACAAAACTTCAACGACGTGCGAAATAAGCAAAAACAGAAGTCAGTTGGGGTACAGTGGGGACAACTAGGTAAGATCCTTGTAAAACGAGCCACAAATATTGCTTATTGATTCACTGCTAAAAATGTTAAACCTGTTTCCTAATTAAAAACTAACGACGAATTGGAATAAACCGGGCACGTTTTCTTACGACAAAAAAGATTGGTCGTGGCAGCATCGCATAATAACCTTCGTGATTTTACACCCTGCAATTCAACCATAAAACACAAGAAACCCAAACAAAACGAAAAGCCTGAAAAGTAAATAAAAAGCAACTAAGAGAAAGAAAAAGCTCTTACCGATTCCTTATCTTAAAGATGTGTGTTGATGGATTAGACGTGAAACGCTTACGTCATCGGCTGAGAAGAGGACAGTTAGCCACCCAGTTTTCAAGACAGGTAAATTGAGCTCTGAGTTATACTTACTGTATTTAACGCGAATATATTGGTAAAACTCCGATATATAACTAATTACACAAAACAGAGATTATGTATTAGCATAATCGACCATAAGCTGATTTATGCGGCGCCATCGATCCAGACAATAGGACCACATGCTCGTCAGGCCTAGACTATCAGTTTACTTGGTATAAAAGAGCTCGCTCATTCAATTCCGGTCTCTTTTCCTCTAGAGCTTCACGGGTTCAGTTGAAATTTTACCATCCGCCTCCCCGTACAACCGGCCTGGCTGCACGCTTTTTCTGTCTTTTGCCTTTAGTTTGTTAGCTTTTGGTGCGGCCTTTCATGGCCCCACCTAGATTATGTTCGTTGTTGTTAGTGCAGGTCATTTTTCAATCGATATGAAAAGGTAATTCACGTAAATATTGTTTAAACAATAAACCGACACTTCGTGTAGCCATTTTACTTCCAGCATTGACAGATCCTTTTTTTTTTTTTTTCTACAATTGTTTTCCGGAGCGCCGTTGGCAAGAACAGAATCTATACTGAGTGGGGCCCCATAAATGAAAAGTTTAGCAACTTTCCACAGAAGAATTGTTTATCAATGAGCCATACTGAACTACGTCTATTGGCTCTTTAAATCGTAGAAAATGGGACTTGTTTTTTTATTTATTTATCTGTTTATTTCTGCTAGGTTATCATCTACTCCTTTCACTTATATGTTATAAAGCATGAAATCACAATTTTTCCAGTCCCTTAAAGTGGTACTACGATCAAAAAATCACTCGTTTTTTCTTCGGATTTTGAAACTATGTTAACTGAACACTCCCCAAGCGAAATTTTAAGCGTTAATTGTGAGAATAAGACTGTTTATTTAAACTGCAATTTTCCGATTTAATGATGCGCCATTATTACCCCAGAGAGGACACAATGATGTCATTTACTCCCGAGCTCTAGAACGGCAGTGTGTGAACACAGCTTATTAATTATGCAGAATGTGTGAAGGTGGCTAGTTTAGTATGCAGCACGGGAGTTTTGAGCTTTCAGACTCTCAAACTCGTGTCTTGCATAATGAATGTTGTTGATGTCTTCAAGTCGTTAAACAGCAAAAAGCAAGGTTGTGGACAGATAAAAATCTTGCAGCCATTTGCTCTGCTCGGTTTCACTTTGGAACCGCGCCGAATTCTGCGAACTCAAGCGATTAAACTTGGACGCCGAGCGAGTTCACGAATCCACTGATTCCATGGACATCCACGTATCGATACGGGCGACACGTATCGGTTCCAAGTCTACGCAGAGAATCTGTACGGGCGGCACAGTAATTCAACGCGTAAATTCAACAGTCATTCACTTTAATTCAGGTTAACCGACACTTGCGATGATTCGATGTAGCGATTACAAACTGGATTCAAACTGTGAAAACCAAACAGAAAATAGAAAGAAATGACAAATAAATATAAAGATAACCAAAGAAAGGCAACAAAGAGCGAAACTACTTACATGCTGTGCCGAACGAGGCGATTTACAACAAAATTTGTCGTAGAAAAAACCCCGCACAAAAAACATGTGCGATTCTGAGAGATTTCAACTAGCTGTGGTCATGTAATGACGAATGTTCAGTGTTCCTTATGTAAAAACGCACGACGTGTGCAAAGAGAACTAAAGGCCTACAATACTACTAGGGAAAAAAATGAAACAAAATAACCGATCAGTGCTTCACCTTCTTGACTTGACAGAATCCACTGAGAATCCACGTCTTTCACGTTCTTTTGAACATAATGCCGACTTCGTCAGTTCAACATAGGCCGGCAATGCGTGCAGAACCAACAAAGTGTTGGTTCGTCTTGAGGACAAAGCAAGCGAGGCGTGCGTGACTGCACTTTCAATAACATTCAAACGTGCGTGACAGTAACTTGCAACATGGTACAACGTGAGTAACTACATGTGCCATGAAAAGAATTAACCTTATGTCCACTTTTGAAGAATTAATTTTAATTAGAATTTAGAATTTTATATTTTCATTTTTGAGAATAAGGTTTGAATGTACTTTTTTTTTGCTGGTAACTTTTACTTCTCAACACGTATGTTTTTTGCATTTTTAATGTTTTTAAGGACGGTGCCTCCTAATACAGATGTATTTTTGCAAAGGTTATGACTATGGGGAAAAAGTAGATCTTAGCAAGGGTTACTGGAATCAACAAAGAAAAATGTGGGTAACCATGCATTTTTCATAATTCTAAAACAACGTTAAAAATACAAAGAATGTCTCTCCAAATTTAAGCTCAATTATCTCTGAAAAATGCGTTAAGTTACCCCCCAATTTTCTTGTTGGATTCTGATAGCCTTTGTTAAGATCTGCGTTCTCCATATAGTCATAAACTGCGCAAAAATATTGTTGTATTAGGGGGCAAATTCCTTAAGAAACCCGAATATCCCGAGATGCGCAGAACGTATGCGCAGTAACAAAAGGAGGCAACGTCCTCAAGTCGTTGAACAGAAAAAAAAAGGGAAAATGAAATACTCCTTTGGGGACTCCGACCAACATTCACCAGGTTAGCAGGCGGCCGCCTACCCCACTGCGCCACGCCAAAGTTTCTGTATAGGTGGACCCTACTTAAGTTGCTGGTCTCTTTTCACATGACGTCACTTTGACAGAGATGAACAAGGTTATGGACAGAAAAAACCTGAAGGCACTTATTAAAAACTTCGGAAGTTTAATTTTTCCCATTGTTTTAATGAACCTACCATTCGACAAGTTGTATCAAGTGTCAAATGTTCTTACCAAAGCGGCGCTGGAATCTTGATAACTCGAACCGTCACCGGAAGAGGAAGTTGACGATAGCTCGAGTTATCTCTGAACTGAAATGAGAGAAGCAAGCGAAACTGACTTTTGTCAGAGTTCGTTGTTCGTTGAACAAAGAGTTTTGCTCCCAAAGGCGACAAGAACTGTTGATTAGCCTATTGGAAAAGAGGCACTCTAAACGTTTTCTTTTTCTGGGACGCCACGTTCGGTTTTTTGACAGACGTAGGGTTAAGTAATAGCCCTTCCTTTAAATGATTTGTTAAGAATGCGCAAAATTACCACACCTCTTTTGGTCTCAGATCATACAAAACTGAAATCTACAGTTTCAGCTTCCGTTTAAATAAAGTATTCTCCACGCCTATAGCGACAAAAAAGAACAAAACCTTGAAATGCTCAGAAAACACTGCGAAAGGGGAGGGGCAGCAGTAATTAGCGTCAGTTTGTTTTAAATATCCTGCGTTCCTAAATTTACTACCTGCAGTCCCACCATGTTCCTTGACAATTCCGATGAAACAGCACAAGCGCTAAAGCATGGTTGTTCAAAGCCAAACTCGTTCTCAGGGTCTCTTTTCTGCGATCCTCCTCCAAAAACTTACTGAAAGTACCATCTGTCAAGTTAGTAAGTTATGGTCATAGGTGCTTCACTTTTGTAGCACCTAGCCTATGGAACTCTCTTCCGAATAATATAAGAGAGAGCGGCTCGCTATCAGATTTTAAGACTTGTATAAAGACATACCTTTTTAACAAATTTTATAATTAGACTATTAGTTAGTCAGTTAATTAGTTACTCAGATAGTTTAGCCAGTCAGTTAGTTACTTAGTTAAATAGTTAAGTTAGTTAGTTAAGTTAGTTAATTAGTTAGTTTCATTTAAAGGTTTTAATGATTCTTAGTTTTTTTCATCTTTACAGCTTGGTTATTTTATTAGTTAGTTTACTTTACTCATGTTTCAGATATCTTTACGTTTTTATCAATTTCATTGGTGGCATTTTTAAAATTATTGTAAAGCGCTATTGGATAGCACTAGAAATAGAGCTCTATAAATTCATTATTATTATTATTATTATTATTTTCTTTCCGTTTCTCTCTCGCTCCAGGGCACGGGAAGAAGAGATACCCTGGGAACGAAGTTGGTTCAAAGCCAGCTGTGTGAGCTAATCCATGATCAGAGTCAACGTTGATTTCAGTTTATTAGCTTAGCGATGCGGTTTCCAGTAACTTTACTTTACGCTATATTTTGATTTTGCAGACCTTCAAAATGTTTCCTCAAATAAGCAGTAAAAATGCTTTCCAAAAGGATGACAGAACGCTTTTACGGCTACGTTTATTCCTAGTTAAGTGTAAATCATTGACATTTGGCTTCAAGAAAAGTAGCGTTTAGCTTCCATGATGCTAAAAAACAAACAAATAGACAGCACAGCCTCTTGAAACGGGATAACGACGATGAAGTGCTGCTTCTGGGAACCACACTTCTCAAGTACTAGTGTAGTCGTCACTTAGCAAAGAAAACGTTTTTCTCTAAAAAGTGCACGGTACTCTTATAGGTGCATTTTCGTTTTGCCTATTCAGTTAATTGATAGAGGAGGAGTGTGCACAAATGTTCTATACCGAACCCACTGAAGTGGCGAGATCAGCCTTTTAATAGAGCAGAACAGTGGGGATTGGTCACCAGCCTGCAATTTTTCGTCCTAGCGACAGTAGTGGTGGTTTAAGGATAAAAGCGCAGACGTACAATGCTACCTAAACTGAGAGAGACCATGATAAGTCTGACATTAAATTTGAGCCAAATTGGAATTCCGTGCATGAATAAGGGGCTGTTTACACGATGGGAGGAAGATCTAAGTGCTAGGAATATCCTAGAAGGCGGATCATCCCAGTGTCATCTGTTTTCTGTATTCAGGTTACAGCCCTAGCGCTAGGATCTTTCTAGAGCTAGGATCTTCCTAGCTGAGTGTTAGGACGATCCTAGCACCATGTAAACTACCTTCGCTCGGAAGATCCTAGTATTAGGGACAGAATAACAGACATGGCCCGGCCGGGCATTCAGCTGCTAAAGGCCGACAATTTCATCTTGCTTACCCTCTCCACTTGGTGACCACTCCGACCGAAATTTCTGCGTGTAAACCAAACGAATAGTTGTTTCGGCTTCTAGGATCTTCCAAATGCTAGTATCTTCCTCCCTCCATGTAAACAGCCCCTTACTAAGCGCCAGTCCCATTCCGAGCAGAACCATGTGTTTAACTGTGTTACATTGTTGTATGCATGGAGTATGCATAAGAAAATACACCAGAATTGCTCTTTCTTGACCAGTAATTGCTAAAACACTTCGCCTTAAGAAATGTCATGTCAGCACTTTTTAAAGTGGTCAAACACAGTTTCTTTATACCTATGCGTTATTTATCGTTATTTTCAAACCACTGGCAGTTGGGCGGCCAAAATTGGCAAGATGCAAGTTCAACTAGAAAAGATTTTTTAAATGTGTTTTACTGGGGTAAGTACTGTTATCATGGCAACATGGCTGGTAATAAACCAGCATTAAATAATGGGATTGATATATTTTCAGGAAATCTAGTCATTAGATTTTTTCTATCATTTGTCTCTAGAAAACGCAGAACACTGAACACTGGTCTCGCGAAAATTTGACAGAGAGGTATACTGTAATTTGGTGTTGCAATGTTCATCTGTTGGGAAAAGCCTGTTTTAAATCAACATTTGCAACATGTTACTCTTTTTGAGGAGTGCTGCACGTGAAACCGCACTTCCTTTAATCTAGTATTTTGATAGTTTTGACTACACACATTGTATTTACGTTTCATTAAATTCAAATGTAACGAACTTTGTATAAACTGACAATGACAGAGGTCGCTGTCGAAACGCGTGTCTTGTAGGTGACGGGAAGAGGATGGGCGCGAGTGGGAGGAGGGGGTCTGCCTTCTTTTCCACTATCTGGGAAATACCTCTTTACTTGCCCTCTGTATTTCGGCCTCCCATAGATTTGTTGAACACTTTTCCGTGCGGTTCCCACCCTTCTCATCTCCAACCTTCCCCCCCCCCTACCCTCCCACACACCACCCAGATAAGCTGAAGATTTTTCAAGTACTAAACTCCGAGAGTGAAAACAATGCAAATTCAGCACTCTGGCCATGCAGGAGGATTTTAAGCAGTGTATTTTACCTTTCGATGGGCCTTTCCAGTGTACCTCGTTCAGTTTTTGTTCAACTGCTTTTAACCATTTGAGATTTTCCTGCGCATGCGAAGTGCTCAGGCCCGAGTTATAAACGTTGTTGAAGACGTAACCCTCGTTAGTTGTGCGCTCATTGTTTTTTGGATTGTTGAGAGACGCCGCAAGGAGATCCGGCGGCAGCGAAAAACAAATCACCAAAACAAATAAGAGAAGACGTACCTCGAAGGCGAACACCTTATCGTAGCTGACAGCACGTTTCATTGTCGAGTACTGGTCCACTTAGGCCTCTGAAAGCTATAAATATCGAAGAAGGTTGTTTTAGTTGCAATCCAGAAGGAAGTGGATTAGAGGAGTGGAGTCGTATCCATTTACAAAATGACTGAAACTTGCTGTGACACGCTCGTTGCCATGCACGTACTCAAGCGGTAATCATTATGCACTGGCGCCTGTAATGATTACGATGCACGTATCCTAGAGTTTGTTACCTGCACAAACTCAAATTAGTCATCATTAGACATACCCTCAATTACCATTCCTTACCTGATTCATCTGAGGGTTTAAAACATGCACTCCATTACTGGAAAAAAAGTATATTATAGTATTTCGGCGTTCCCCTCACTTCGCGGCCCCTCGAAATTTCGTGCGCGCGTGTGTGTGTTTTTCACCCGCCCCACAATCGCCACTGCTAAAATTAGAGACTACATACTCGCAGTCTACTCGCCCAATTTCAGATCTAACCAGTTGAATCGATACCCTAGGCTTCAAATCATTAAGCTAACATACTGTAAATCGGACCAAAACGATGAAAATCTATATCCCATTGCAATATTGTCGCACTTATCACATCCTCAGAACAAAAAGAGATCTGGAAATGAGATTTGCAGGAAAAGTCCTGATTCGCTCCCACAATACGAAATATTTGATTTTCAAATATGTCGGTTTCCCTACCATGAAAGTAGCCATGATTTTTGTTATCTCGTAGTTGCTATCGCAACCATGAGATATTGTAATGGAGTTAAGCGCATTCCTGAGCACATTCTTGTGGTTATTTTCGTGAGCTCTCGTGAAGATTCCCTGATGTTCGCGAGATTGTAGGTATTGTTAAGAGAGGAACTTCGCTGTATCATCGGGCTATGTCGGAGACACTTTATGTTTAGGTGCATGTTATTTTTAGGCGCTGGTGTATCTAATAACTAAGGTGTCTGTAGTCTACTGGGGTTTTTTTGTGTCGTATATCAATGATTCCTAGCCTGTTCCAGGGGGTAAGTTTTTGTATAACCCTATTTAGCCTGGGCAGGGGGGGGGGGGCACATTGTGCCCGCGCTGACTTTAACGAATTACAACTATTAAACGGCTAGTCGAATAATCACGAATAATCACCAAATCTTGTGACTCTTTCTAAAATTTATCAGACAAAATTTTCCTGTGTCAATGACGTATCTGTGATGATTGACGTTTCTATAGCAACCGTCTACTCATGAAGTGTATTTTGACTATTTTCTGTCTTAGTTCAGTCTTTTTTTCAGTTTTTTCCCCTTAGTTTGTAAGAAGAAGAGAATCCTTTACTTTCGTGTGCTTGTTTTGATTAAGCATGTTTCTTAGAGCAAGTTCGTATGTTTTTCGATGTCGTCATTGTCAGCTGTATGACTGCAGGCTTGGGATTCAAGATGGCTGCCTCAAAATTCAAAATGGCTGCTTTGTGACGTCACGACATGTCACAAAGTATTACACCAGATAAAAGGTTCAAACTTAAGAGTGAGTGGTAAAAAAAGAAGATGATCGATGATCAGCCCAACAGCAGGTACAAGTAATGAAAAACCGAGATTTATATGTGAAAAACTCGAGAGAAGAGAGACTGACAAGAGACAGAAAGTTAGAGAATCAGATCAAACTTCATTGTTGATTAAACAGGTTTTCAAAGAGGTTCAAGGCTCCAGCGCTCCGGCCTCAAAAACTCGGGCTCCAGTTCTCCCAGACGGAAAATTCGGGGCTCTAGAGCTCCATCGCTCCACTCCAGGGTTCTATTTTGCCAGAATCAGAATTTCTGTCCGGGCTTTAAGTAGAGAAAGGAATCAGGTTCCGGGCTCCACGACAAAAATTTCGGGGCTCCAGCACCCCAAAGCCCTCCCTTTGGACCCTGATTAAAAGGAGAGGAAAATATTGGTGAAATATTATACAAAACCCTCCTTGTAGAAATTAAAAAAAAAAAGGAACAAACAAACAAGCAAAAAAGCATCAATAACGACGAGATTCCCCGTTCCGTGGGACGGGTATTACTGACAGACGATCAATACCAATACACCGTAATTTGACCTAATCAGATCAACAACTAGAGACTTGATACCGCACGCTGTACCCATCCTGAAGATCATTGACAGTCTAGTAAGCTAACATGAACCCCAGGTTAAGAATATTTGCTCTCACAATACGAAATATTCTTTTTTCAAATATACCATTTTCGTTCCCATGAAATCAGCCTAGCTATTTTTATCTTGTAGTTGCGATAACAAGATCTATGGCTAGATTTAGTCCTGGTGCCCGATTCAAAAATCTCTCCTAAGTTAAGATGTCTCCCAAGTATTGTTGTAAAACAAACGATGGCATGTTGCTAATACATACTTAAAATATTATCCTAACTGAGGAAAGCTCTGAGAACACTGGCCCCTGATTACTCCCATCACGTCGTGTCCTATGGCAAGACATTTTGCCATGGGTCATGGCTCATTTTATTTTACACTATTTACAGAAAAAGGTGGATTGACAAAGAGTCGTGAAATTTACATGGTACATGTATATCTTTTAAAGCAATTTATGGTATTGCACCTGCTTATATTTGTAATTTAGTTAAGACAAAGGAACAGCAACAATATAATCTGCGATCGTCAAAAGAACTCTTATTACGGTCACCTAGAACTAAAACGAAGAAAACTCCTGGAGATAGGTCATTTCAGATGGCAGCCACTGGACTTTGGAACAAACTACCTTCAAACGTTAGAGCTATAAGTAATTTTAATCTTTTTTAAGGGACAGTAAGGACATATCTTTTTAGAAAGGCGTTTGCCTTTTTTATTTTGTAATTTAGTATTTTTATTTTCTATGTACAAGAAAGAATTACAATTACAATTACAGTTATAATACAGAAAAAGATTACTTTAACCAGTACAATAAAAATTACAGTTTTACACAAAAAAGAAAAAAAAACATTACGTACACAATCATTACAATTTAAGAAAAAAGGAGAAAGAAGGAGAAACACTTGCAAAATTTTCCTTCACTGAATGCTTGCCAAGATTTTTTTCCATTTCTCATAGTGCTTAAGAAGCTTATCATGTTTAGTTGGAATTTGTCGCTCTATTTGATAAACTGTCTTGGTCTTGGCTATGAAAACTTTCAACGACGGATTCGTGCTGTTTAACTTGCATTTATAGATATAAAACTTCGCCATAAGAATCAAGTGATTCAAAATGATGTTGTCTTCGTTTTCATTGTATACACCAAACAAGATGTTCACCAAAGTTTAAGTTTCTAAAGTTATGTTTTGATTCGTAGGCCAAGATGTGAAGGTTTTCCAAAAGCTTTCTACAAAAGTGCAGTGAAACAGTAAATTTTCGAGGGATTCAACATCTTTCTACAAAAGGAACATAAAGGTGAATCAATCATTTTAAATCGAAACAGCTTTTCATTTGTAAAAACAATGTCGTTGAGCAGTTTGTATTGAAACTCTCTTATCTTTGTCTCAATGGTAACAACAAAAGGTAGCGAATAAATTTTCTTCCAGTCCACGGCAAGCTCGGGTTACTTACTTTTCAATTTTTTTTTTAGCAGTGGGAGGAGTTTGCTTTACGGCTTTGAATTCGCTATAAAGTAATTTAATATATTTTGAGTTGACATTTGACAAATCAACTTCCTTTTCATTTATTATAATAGTAATACTGTCACTAAGGGGTTGAGGTCGAAAGTGTCGAGAATTATGTTTAATAACGAGTCTCCAATTATTCGGTATAACGCCAACAATACTCATTAATTTAAAATAATCCATGGTGGATAGATTTGCTTCAGAAACTTTTGTACCTTCGAAAAATTTGCCCGTATCAAATAACAAGTCTCCGATTTTTACCACTCCAGTTGAAAAGAGGCGGTGTTCGAAAACTGAGGCTTTTTGTACAACGATGTTCTTATTATTCCAAATAATCTGATTTACAATGTCATCGTAGGTATTTACTGTCGAAGATACTAACTTAGACCACGCTTCGAGGCATTTTGAACGGATTGAAATATTAAGTCGAAATTCGCCTTCTTCCTTGATGTATTGTGGTAATCGAAATATATGCCTAATAGACCTAATATCTTAATTGATTTCACGACTGTATGATTGAATTCCTCTTGCAAAAGACGTTTCGAACCAATAGCAAATAGCTCTGTTTTACCACTGTTTACCCGCGCCGATATTATTTTCCTGCAAGAAACTTATAGTACACCAGAAGTGGAACATATCTGGAAATCCCAGTGGAAGGGAGACATGTTTTTCGGACATGGTACTGTGCACAGCAGAGGGGTTTGGTCCTCGTTAAGGAAAATCTAGACTGCGAATTGAAGGTATGTAAGCAGGATAAACAAGGTAGATTCATAATCTTAAAGGGTTGGTACAGGGACATTCGTTTGTTTTCGTTAATATATAGATTTAGCCAAGCCTAAGAGCGGAACTCCATATCTACCTGGTTACCATCGGCCGCCTATAAATTCTTCAGAATTTCTTGGTTACTGTTATTAACCTAGGTACTTGACCTCGTTAATTACTGTATAGTTTTATTAAGCGTATCATTTTAGTATAAACTTAGAGTTATAATTCTGTTTCGTGATTCAAGCAAATCTAGTTTATCTATTTGTGCTTTCACTTTAAGTTCGCCAGGCAAATTCATTCAATCGTTTATTAGCATTTTTCGTTTGTTTTGATTGCTGTTATTTTATTTGTCGCTTTGTATTTTGTAATTGGAGACGAGTGTTCGCTTCGATACTACTGGAAATTCTCTTTTGGTTTTGTTTACAGATTATTGTACAGTGTTGCACACAGTTAACACATTTTGTCGTAAATTCAATCTGTTTATTGTGAATGACTTTGATTCTGTTTTACAACTGTGAATTGGAAAGCTATGTTCTTCTAATTCTGTTTGGTAAACGGATACGCTTCATTCGTCTTAAAATACAAAGGTCATGCTTTCGGTCAGAATTATTTGTTCGCAAATTAGTACTTTTCTGCTCGACTCATAAGCTTGGTTTTGCTCTAACCTTACATCCTTGAAGGTAGAATCCTGTTTTTCATCATGTTATGGCCGTTGGATACCATTTTACTGTAAAATTATCCACTGTTTTCAAGAGTTATTTTACCGCTACGCGAGTCGCTTGCGCAACTTAATTGTGCAACACGCTTCAAAAAGACTTACGCGATTCCTCGCAGGCCATTGGTTAGAAGCTGGGCGAAAATTGCCTCATGTAAGAATGTCATAAAATGCGACGGTCGTACGGCGCACGCGCCCGCGAGCCATTCCACTTGCCATTTGACTGGCGAAAAATGTCTGATTCGTTGACGCGCGTCCACGTGATAAAGCTCTTGAATTCAAGATGGCTACCAAAATATTTCTGAGTTCTTTCTTCTCGTGGCAGGTGTTGAATGTTAGATCGAGAAGAAACGCAGAATTAAAAGGAACGAGAACAATGTAAGGGCCATAAGTTTTGTACAAGGTCGGTTGTGGATGGATAGGACCATTTGTTTTTGTGCTCGCCGCCTATAACTTATTTGCTTTGAGACTCGTTTTAGCACTTTTCGTTTCCTAAAACATCGTTTCTTTTACTTCAGAACGAAGACGTTTAGTGTCGGATATAAAACGAGCTCTAACATTTATTTAGTCTGAAGTCACTCGTTAGATGGATTTTTGGCACATGGGACATGGTTGTAAATGCAAGAAAATGGAGCATTTTACTGTCCATAATAATTGATTTCTTAGGAAGTCTGTACCAGTCAGGAAAACAGGTCAAGGAAAATGTAATGCCATTTGTAATCGGTGTCAACACTAGTTAAAAAAATTGCAAGTTCACAAACAAATATACGCCAATATAGAGACAGTGTTTTGCATTGCAGAATAATATCGTGCCTGACCTTAGCAAAAGAAGCTAAAAGAAATGCATAACTGTGGGGTGGAGTTGGTACCTGCATTGTGTACCTCTAAAAAAATATTACAAATGCATTGAAAGAAATTAGACAAAGAATAACAATAAATGTTTTCAGATTCTCACATTCTAACAAAAGTTGTTTGTTGTCATCAGTTTTACTACAGTCAAGGGCAACCCTTTTCTTGGTTAAAGATCTTAAATCTCTGGTTGTGGCTAAAGAAACTACACCATTCTGCTTCGATTCTAACTTGCTGTTAGAAGGCATATTAATCATTATTTTGCGCTAAACTGCAACTGCTTGAACATTAGTTGTAGGTCACTGAAATTAACACTGCAGGTACACCATGGCCTCTCCAAGATTATTGTGAACATCAATTAGCAGTTGTCTTCAAGGACAGCACAGAGTCCCAAACAGCTTTGCGAATGACTTATTTTTGAAGGCCTAACCTTGTTTCCAGGAATGTGATAAATGCCCAACTGTTTTGTTGCTCCTACAGTTAAAGACTTGCCAGTCCAGTACATTATTTGTTCTACTTAAGAGTCCTTTCAATATAATTCAACTCACCTAAAGGCTTATGCAATGTTTACCCTGGAGGCTGAGACTGTTTAATACTAAGGTCTGGCTTGCATAATGTTGTGGTATAAATTCTCAGCTACATTAGTAACCATATTATAACGGGTACAAATAATTCAGCTGCAGTAATCTCGTCTATTATTGCACCTACTGAGTTTAAAACTGAACAATCACACTGTAAAATGTCATCACAGCTGATCATGACATATGTAAGTAAACAATCCTGGGTACCTTGAAAAACATTTAATTGAGCAAAATCCTAAGACACCACAATGTCATTAGAAGTTAAGAAGTAAACCAATTCCAATCATGATTTGATTCCATTATAGGTGAACACCCCAGCATCAAGACTCAGTTATAATTAACTTACATCTGAATTGAAGTGGTCTTGACAATCATGCAGTAAAGGAGTCACCCCCTCCCCCATAATAACAACAACAAATTGAAAATATATAAGATACGAAGTGCTACTGCAAAGATCATGTTTATTTGTATTCTCTCCACAAAATATTGTCCTTTCATATGTGCACATTCATCACCATGCACCATAAATAATGTCCTATTGCCAACATGTTTCCATTTTTTTATGCTCAGCCTCCCATGAAAACTATTTCATCTTGGTATGAAAAAAAAAACAAGCATATAATACACATGCTAATTAATCAACAAGTACCTCTTGGATCCAACCTTTGTACAACTGACAACATTAGAAACAAAAGGCAAGAAAGCTTTTTTTTATTCTGATCAACAAAGGGGGATGTAATGTGGTAAGATCTGAGACAGGATACATTTTGAAAGCATTAATTAAGACTAACATTTTGGACAAGAATGATGTCAGAACTAAAATGCCTTCTAAATACCTTTAATTGAAACACTGTACAAATAGTCTATGATCCTGGGCCAAAAAGTGCACACTTATCAGAAACTCTTCCCTGCCCCAACATTTCTGGTGCAAAGGCAACACCTTAAAGTAAAGCAGGAATTACAAAAATTATGAACAAGTATTTAAATCAAGTTTGAATACCATGTGCATGAAAATTTGTGACTGCCAATTTTGGGCCAATAGTATTGTAATTTGCTCCATGACTACAACAACTGTAAGAAGATATATTGTTATGCACTGAAAACAGATCGGAGCTGGCAGATGGGTGTATAAGGGAGGGGCCCCAAGAAAAAGGAATGGGGATATAAAAACATTTCAGAATGAAAATAAAATAAATTCCTTCAGGGTTACACTACTAGTGTGATGATAGCATGATAGCAGCAAATAAAGAATTGACTGATGACTTAAACCAACTTAAAAATTAAAAAATGTATATATAACACAGTAGAAGTATTGCAAATGGTTCCGGCTTGCTCATCAAGCAATGTTTATAGCAGAGAGTGAAAAATCTACTTGCTAAAAATTTGCTGGCAAAAAATCATTATTCACCAGCATGAGATATGAAACAAGGAAATAAAGGTTGCAAAAATTAGGAAAAAAATAACGAGTAAATCTGCAAATTATGATTAAAGTCATGAAGAAGCTTAACTTAGGTGAACAAAATGAGTTTACAGTTTGCATCAAAATGTCAGAATTACGTAGCATCAACACACCTATCACCGAATTTACTGCAACATTCTATTGAATAGCTGTCTGTACGAACAACAACAACAACAACAAAAAATCGCGAAATTAAGCTTGTGTCGAAACAATTCATGTAATAAGGTATTCACCATCTTCAATGGCTGGAAGATTTGCTCAATCTCACGACCACAGTTTGTCTTTAGTCTGTATAGAATTTTAACTTTATCGAATCATCGATCTTCAGGTCGCGTCGCCGATTGCAATCCAAGATAAAACGTGCAAAAATAGTCTACAGGTCACACAACAATGCACTTTCCCTGCCAAGTGGTACAAGCTAATTTATTCACCTACACAAAGCTCAAGAATCATTCTTTCGTTCCTTTATAATATCTTTTTGTACCACGTGGCAAGAGACTGACACTGTCAAAAAACGCAAAAATAACTCACCTTTTTCACAGCCCTTTCTGGCGAAGACATGATGTCAAGACGTCGATTTGTACCCGACTACAGGTTGGAAGCGACTTGCTGAACGGTGTGCCAACGTAATATTTTCCATATAATAAGGTCCGCTTGAAATCGGCCTTACAAGAAGCCTTGATCTCTCAAAAAGGTAAGAAAACCACAAGTCTGTCAACTCTCAACAGGCGGCCATTTTTCTTTCCTTCTCGAGAGCATTTTCTCACCGAGAACCAATAACATTCACGGAAACCTACCAAGTGATTTTTTGCGCGGCGCCTGCGCAGACATTTTTCGCCAGTCAAACTTGCCATGACCACAAAAAAAAAACCAGCATGCCTCTTAGTATGAGTATGGGGCTCCACTCTTGCGGCCTTCGGCCGCAAAGGAGTTTCGCTAATATCTACGCCCCAAACAAAGTCAATGAACTATGTGTCTATTATGAGGAAATTCAAAAGGAGATAGATCAGTTGCCGGACATAGACATGGATTGTAGAGTAATTATTGGAGGTGATTTCAACGTTATTCTGGACCCCAAGTTAGATGGTTCAGGCGGGAATCCAAAGTTAAAAGTTCGTGCATTAAAGTCGAAAACATCTGTTCTAACCTTAAGATTTAATAGCTACCTGACGAATTCGAAATCCAGGAGTTAAACGTTTTTCTTGGAGGCAAAAAAATCCGACAATACAACGTCGACTAGATTTTTGGTTGATACCTAGCGATCTACAAGAAGACGTAGCTAATGTAGAAATCATTCCTGCAATTAGATCTGACTACTCAGCTATCACTTTACGTATCAACGGCATACAGGAATCACCACGTGGACCCTCTTTCTGGAAATTTAACGCTAGTTTACTAGATGATGAATATTATGTAACCAAAATAAAACAAAGATATAATGAATGGATTGAAGAGGGGAAAGAAATTCAAGATCCGCTAGTTCTGTGGGACTTTGTAAAATACAAAGTCCGTTACGAAACAATTGACTATAGTAAAAAGAAAGCGAAAGAAAGAAGAGCAGAACTAAACAAATTAGAGAACAATATTAAAGAATGCCAAAGAAAGTGTGATGAGAATCCAACTGTAGAAAATATGAACGACCTAGACATCCTTCAAACCGAATATGATCGCCATTATGAGTATATCGCTCAAGGAGCCATTATTAGATCAAGGGTCAACTGGTATGAGCAGGGGGGAAGAGTAATAAATATTTTCTAAACTTAGAAAATGCCAGAAAGAAAAAGAGTTGCGTAAGAAAATTATATGTTAATGACGACAATGTACAACAGAGCCAAAACGAATAATGACAGAGATCCAAAATTTTTATTCTAAACTTTACGATAAAAACTCGTACAATCTGGATGAGAGGTCTACAGATAATTTTCTTCATAAAGTGGATATCCAAAAGCTATCCAGTAAACACAAGGAAATTTTAGATAAGAAACTCACTAGAGCGAAGCTGTTGGGAGCTTTAAAAACCTTTGACAGGAACAAGACGCCAGGAAATGATGGATTAACTGTTGAATTCTACTTGGCTTTTTGGCCGCTTCTAGAGAAATGTCTTTTGGATTCCCTGAATTTCTCCCACGAACATGCATGGTCAATTGTCTAGTTCGCAAAAACAGGCCATGATTACCCTTTTAGAAAAGAAAGGCAAAGACAAGAGGTTTATTGATAACTGGCGACCTATTTCACTTATTAATGTGGATGTGAAAATTGCCTCAAAAGCATTATTTGGCTAAGAGGTTGGAATCAATCCTTCCGGAAATTGTGCACCATAATCAGAACGGTTTTATATAGGGAAAATCAATATTTGACGCCGTAAGGACAATTGATGACATATTAGAACTTGCGGAAACAACAAACAGATCTGGTATATTAGTAGCAATTGATTTCGAAAAGGCGTTTGACGCATTACATCATTCATTTCTCTTTAAAGTTCTGGAGAAGTTTAATTTCGGACCATACTTCCTGCAATGGATTAAAACTTTTTATACAGATATATCGAGCTGTGTCCTTAATAACGGCTTCACTACTGATCTATTTTGTGTACAGCGAGGGGTAAGGCAAGGTGATCCATTGTCACCCTTACTCTTTATTTTGGCTCTTGAAATATAATACTTACGTGCCTAATCAGACAAGACCGCAATATAAAGGGGATAACAATCAACGATGAAGACCTGATGACCTGTTTCTTACAAGATAAAGATTCTTATCACCAACTATTTAAGTCTCTTGAGGCGTTTGCTAGACATTCTGGTTTGCGGGAAAGGCGTTTGCCTGCTATAGGTAGACTATTAGAACATTACTATCATTAAGTATTTAGCATCATTATTATATTTTTCACATTATGTAAAGTAGTATTTTAAATAAATTAAAATAAAGATTACAGGATGTGTGTGGTGGCCAAAGTAGCATGTACTTTCGAGTTTACCTCCAAATATGCCAAATTTGTCTCTCTCTACCCTAGCCACTGCCCTTGTTTTGTATCCTAAGGCAATGAACTTTTTGAAAAAATTGTCTCTTTTTACTTTGACCATTGCCATCGTACCTTTTCTTAAGACAAGGGACGTTGCCTTAGTTGTCTCTCTACATCTTAATCTGGCCTCGCGTTGTATACTAACCACTTTGAGGACCTCCCTCACGTCGTATCCTAAAGCAAGACATTTCGCCCAAAGTTGCCTCTTTGCGCCTTGATCACTGCCCACCGTGTCATATTTTATGGCAACACATTTCGCCCAAAGTTGTGTCTTTGTATCTTGATCACTGCCCTCATTGTATCTTAAGGCAAGACATTGTACCCATAATTGTCCCTCTGAACGTTGATATTCGTGTATGAACAAGTAGCGACTAATGGGGCGGTATCTGGGAAAAATACTTAGTCTAATACTTCTCTTTATTTTTAACTGTGAAAACTGGAGATGAGGCAGTGTGAGCAGTATTAGTAATTTATTGAGAAAACTCACTTCGCAGTCTAAACGACTGAATTACGTGCCTGTTACAAGAAATAGTAATCTATAGAATATAGATAATCTACATAAGCTATATCTATATCTAATATAATCTATAATCTAATCTATATAATCTAATATATGTCTGTGAGCTGAACAGGGTCCTGTGCTTGACGTCACCTATAAATGTAAAAGTATAACTATAAGTTACCACTCATAGAATCACGAGAACGAGGCCGAGAATTGATATTATTGCAAGAACCAGGTTTTGGTCTAACGCAAGATAATTAGTTTGTTTAAGGCCCTATTTCAGTGTCACAGTTAGCTAACGATAACGCGTAAGACGTAAGCAGTTTGCACGTGAAAGGTAATTAGGCAGTTCTACAGGCATCCTTTTCCTCAGCGCACTTAAAAAAGCAAATTTGCTACGAGCGTGTGACTACAAAGAAAAATAGGTACACGATGGGTAAATGTGAATTGGCTGGTCAACTAAGAATTTGGAACAATGGGAGGCTTTTGAGAAGCAATCAATCAATGGAAAGCAATGTTTGGCATACGAGACTATACGGGATTGTGTAATTAACATGCTATCGCCAGGGCGCATTTGTAAGCCTTTTTAAAGTCAATTAAAATTTCATACTTTCGACTTGTGTTCATATAAAGCTTTTTCGTTCCTCTCCTCTTCCAGTAAATCTCAGCGATCAGTGTGAGGAATGCCACAACCATCCCAACAGCCATCACAATATATACACCAGCCATACTCATCAGACCAATTCTCTTTTTAGAAAGTACTGAAATTAAAACAAAAGAGAGATTTATTAAACATTTCTCACCTATTCAACTCAACACTGAAATTTCGTTTTGTAGAACGTGGTAGTATTCCTGAACAATCAACTTTTATTCAAGTGGTTTCGGCTTACGGAATTTACCCAATAAAGTAGGACGCAAAGATACATATGATGAAGTTACTTAACATTTGTACCATTGGAGAGTGGACACAAACATTTCGTCCGTTCACATCTATTATACTCTGAACTTAATGTTCTGAGGTTATCGTCTTTGCAACAACAACAAAAGAAACAACAACAAGAATACCTTCCCCTCAAACAACATACACAAAAAACATAAGACAAAACTACACTCAAACTCATCAAACAGCTTAACGGCCAACTCGTTGAAGTTGGTTACTCGTGAACTAGTTCACCTCGTGTGGTAAATTCAAACTGTCTTTGTTACAATAAGTGAGAGAAGTAAAATTTCAAGACGTTACCACGCATGTGTCAAGAATAAGTAGAAGTGGGCTCACCATGACGCCTGTATGTATGACAGCAGGAAAAAGGTTAAGAACAATGGTGTGTAGGCCCAAGAATGGACAGAGATTAAGAGGGAGACCGTTGGAGGTGTGGAGAGATGATATAGACAGCTATTAGTTAACAAATAAAAAAGCCAAAACCGTGCTTTGTTCTGTGTAAAGCACGCAAGGAAGTGACGAGAGCACGAAAGAAGTGTAGGGTGAACACGAGCCGCAGGCGAGTGTTTCTCCCTACTTCTTGAGTGCTCTCGTCACTTCCTTGAGTGCTTTATCACAGAACAAAGCACGGTTTTGGCCTTTTTATTTGTTTTATAATATAGCTTTGCTCATATTTGTAAAGAAACTGGCTTTTAATTACAAGAAATCAAGTTTTTTTTCATAGCTTGCAAGCGCGCGCAAGAAAGGTTTTCAGTTTGCCAGCGCGCGCAGAATGGCGTCACGGGCTTCTCCGTGCATCTGTACTCTGATAAAGCACGCTGTTCCAACCAATCAGAGCGCGCGTCATATCGAAACTTTATTATAAAAAGTAATATGGAACAGATATGCCATGAACAGGAGTGTTTGAATGGGTGAAGCCTGCATGGAAGAATGTAAGCGCCGTGGAAAGGCTTTAGGCTGCTTTAGACTCATACAATGTATACTGAAACTGGACAAGGTAATTTTCATACTCGTTTTCTCTTCTTCAGGGCATCTGTTCGAGGTTTCCCACCATTTACGTCTGATTGTGTCAAGGAAATGTTTTTCCTGAAGTCGTAAAATAGCCAATGTGAAGTCCATAGTGCGAGGATCATTTGCTTGTAGAGCGAATGAAAGTCCTTTAGCAGTGGTAAGACCTGGAACTTTAAAGAAAACAAAACGTTTGCAGAATTCACTAGCTATTTGTATTCTGGACTTCCCGTTAACCCAAGCTATCATGGTTCCTATTAACATAAAGTACAAAGTGGAAAAAAAGCAACTACAAAATTGGGAAATCAAGTGAGTAAAAACAAACAGGTAAATTAAAAAACGAAGAAAACATAAACAAACAAACGGACAGACAGACATAAGTAGACAAACAAAGAAATCACACTTGATGACAGTACTGCTCAGAAGCTTTATTTTTATTGATTACTCAGATGGCATCCAAATGTACAAGTTGTGGAATTTTTTGCTTGTGGGGTGAAAAGGTTTATGAAATGGAATGTTCGAGTATAAACATATGTAGTACCACCGTTTTCCCTTGTGTGAGGATGACTGATGATCCCAAGACTTCTATAAAATGGTTTTAATTGGATTTCCTGGCTTTTCGTACGTGGCACAATCCCTTCTACTTTAGGCACAATTCCCGTCAACACACATGTAAGTAAGCGAACACCTTGACAAGATTTTTATAACAATGTGAAGTGGAAACAAGTAAGGGAATGTGGCTTAGGTTGATTTAGCTCTAATAACAAAACATGATGAGGGCGATGCGTTAAATATATATTTGTGGTATTTACGTGTAGTGAGATCACAGGGAGGCTGGTTGGCAAGGTGTCTGAGAGCTGGTCCGTCGTTAATAAACGCAAATTGCTCTCTTTCTCTGACCCATTGAGCACCCTGAGATATACTTTGAGCGAAGGATCCGGCTGCTTTCATTCGGTACCAAAGTTTTTGTTGTGTTTCATGCGAACTTTTCTTGAATGTCTCAGACATACTTGACGAATCTAACACTCCTACTCCGTAACTGGACTTTGCGAGGTCTGCTAGGTTTTTGATGGGATATTCCGCGTTCTTTACAGTGAAAAAGGCGGCTAAGTTGGCGGTGTACGTTGAGACCCAGATAAGAATGCAAAACCAGTAGCATCCAGTGAGAATGCGACCTGAAAGTTATTAAAGGGACATTTTAATTAACAAATAGATTCCATGTAGTCGAGCGTGTGTACTCTTTTAAAGCACAGATGACGTCAAAACGTGGTGTCCTCTGTGCGTTATCAGAGTACACAAGTACGGCCAAATGGAATCTGTTTGTTTAAAGCGTTGTTTTGACTTCGGTTATCCCGCACAGAATTTGAAATGTTTTTAAAAATCTTTGTAGTGATGATTTGGGCGCGCAGAACTTTACAGATCATTACGTCATTCGTGCGCCTGTACTTTAATCACAAAACTCCCCAAGACTAAACAAAACGCCCATTTTACTCTGTCCATTGTATAAAGCATAACAAGCACCAATCAAAACACGCGTTTTACTCTGTCCATTGTATAAAGCATAATAAGCACCAATCAAAACACGCGTTTTACTCTGTCCGTTGTATAAAGTATAATAAGCACCAATCAAAACACGAACACGCGTTTTACTCTTTCCATTGTATTAAGCATAACAAGCACCAATAAAAACACGCGTTTTACTCTGTCCATTGTATAATCAATCGTATTATTGTCTTTCTGCTCTGCTTGCGCACGCGGTCCAAATAAATTGAATCCTGCAATCTGACTGGATGCCCGAGTGGGCTGAATGTCTCCACAGTGGCCACGTGCGCCGGTTAACCTTTTCAAAATGGCGTTCGCTGCTTTGTGTACGTGTGGATCTCGACTTCGACTCATCTCAGTCAATACGTGAACTAAAAGACCAATGTCTCCGCATCTGAGCATCAAGCTTGGACAACAACAACTAGGTATGTCTTCTACAACCAACAGAATGTGAATTTAAAAACACTGATAATGTTTGTTTGCAGGAGAGATTTTAAAATATTATTTTTGTTTGTAGACATACTGACTGGAAGATACCTCACGAATATGTTGACCCACACTGCCGGTACTAAGCTTCACATTTGTTTAGCATTTGCCAACAAGGTCAGTTGGTGTTCTTCTGGCTGGATTAAAAGTTAGCCTGTTGTCCCCCCCCCCCCTTCCGTTAACCCTTCCAGAGTTACACTAACCGCTGGACCCCTCAATACACCTGGATAAAGATAAGTGTTGTGTGTAAGAAAGAACCCGGATTTAAAATAACCGACCTCAAGGTAGAAAGACCGAGCTAACTGTTTACATTCTTTCGACAATCACTAACTCAACCCTTTTTAAGTTTCACTTTTGTCAGTGGACGATGTAAGTATTTAGCGCTGTTATTTCGGTGCTTACCCTTGTATCAAGCGCCCGGTAAACGTCAGGTAAGAACGAGAATTACAGGTTTTTGCGACGAAACAAGTCTAGTAAAATGACTAGTAAGCTTGGTTTTTATTAGGCTCTAGGGTAAGTTTGATTTAGATGCACCTCAAAAGCCTGGTAAGGCTGGTCTAGGTACAAGAATTCTAACGATCCGTTATCTCCCCGTCTTACCTGACAAGCTCCTAGGTGTGTTTTCCCCGCCTTGTTGCAGCATGCAAGCCAATGTGAACCATAAACTGTTAAAATAGCTGAATTCTTCAGACGTTCCTTGACCATTCTTGTCTTTGTATCCATAAGGACTGAAGTAATTTATTACAAACACAGCAATTGAGACAATCACCAATGTAGCCAGGGTGCAATACCAAACGTGATTGTCAAAAGGATTCAAAAACTGCAGGAGATTAGTGTTTTCTTTGGATGACGGTTTCTTCAGTAGTATGTCCTCGGTATAGAACATGTAAGGAATTGTGAAGTCCACTACTTTCTCCCGATCTTCAGTTACCGTCAACGAAGATACGGCGATGTCAGCGCGCTTTAAAGGGGAAAAAAGAATGGAAAAAACTTCGAATAATAATAGAATGCTTGGTATTTTTAAATAAAAGTACATTTGAGTTGGGGTTGGTCTAATCCATGCATAAGGGACGAAAATTAAAGGGCGCGTTGCTGACAACATTTCGATGCCGAAATGTTTTTGCATTAGAAGCTACCACCATTACATAAAAAATGAAGTAGAAAAATAATTCTTGGGTAAGAATTTTCTTCGCACTTTTAGAGAAAGATGCGATTGGGCATTTAAACCACCGATTTTAAGACTGTCAGTTGGCAAACTTTAGTAGAGCAAGGGACAAATCAGAAAACACGCACGTTCTACGAGAACCTCCCTGCTGCCAGGTAAATAACAACTGCAACCAACAGTACTACAAACCTTGCTTACTAACTCGCTAATCATGCCATTCCAGGTTCCATTTTCATTTACACCGCCAAACAATCCATCTGGGGAGTAGTATATCTCATATGTAAACTTGAGAACTCTCGCCAGTTCATTTAGCAGATCAATGCAATAACCCTCATTTGTAATAGTGCCACTATCCTGTTTCGTCTTCATGACAAAAGGTGCATTCTGGTTTGGTAAAGAAAAAACAACAAAATAAAGCAAACGAATAAAAAGATTTGGTGTTGACGATTGGAGTTAATAAGAATGATGACAGTGATAAGATAATAATCAAATAATACTAGTGATGGTAGTGATAACGACGACGACGACGATGGTGACGACAAATGTGATGATGGCAGATGATAACGATGACTGCGGTGATGATGATTCGATGGTGAAAATGGTTTTTTGGATTTAAAATAGAAATTTACGATCTCTACATTTGTCAGAATCTGGTTTCTACCCTTATGTCCTTATTACCTCAGTAACGACGACTTTTAACTTCCTTCCTGCCAACGTTCCTTCGGGGTTTGAGTTCTGGACGTTATGTGTGATGTTTTCAAATATCATGATACCTTGAGTTATATTCCACGTACCTATCTAAGAAAAGAAATATATAACAACAAACGGTATGTTACACAAAGATGTCTAAATTTACTGGAACTTTCTAAAACATTTGATACACGTTCTTACTTTTACAAAGGTGTTGTTCCTGAGGTTTAAAAGTTGCAGTGAAACTCTTCTTCGATTTCCATTCTCGATAAATTGGACAGTTCCTGTCAAACCATCTAGACGAACCTGAAAACAAGAAAAATGAAAAGAAGAAAAGGGAACACACAATTAAGGCAAGAGGCTGACAACCTAAATAGTAAATTCACGCAAACTGTTTACCTTTCTCAAGCAAGATAACATCGCATCCCTATCTTTTGAATCAATGTTAGACTCATTTATGGATAAGCACGGCTCAGTGTTTAGCGCCAGATTAATAACTTGAATGGCGTCATACACAAGTGCAATTTCATCCTAAGAAGGAAATAAGCGTATATGATATATTGTTAACACTTGCAACAAACTGGAGGCACCGTTACCGAATCCCTAAAATACACTTTGCATTCTAAATCATCGAGACCGGAAAAGCTACTAAAGTGATATTTATTAGATCAAAAACATTAGCCTAACGTTTTCAAGTTGCAATCCGTCCTAGCGATCCGCAGTCAAACACACTTGATTATAGTTTCAGAGAACTGGTAAAACAATTTATTGTAACTGAAACTGAACCGGTATTTTTGGGTTTCCTCTAACTGTAACATTGTCTTTTAGCTTTTAAAAATTAATCCTAAAAATAGGCGACAGAGCCCGTTTAGTTTTTCCACCTTTATTTTCTGGCAAAAAAACTAACATCATACCTTGTTGCTATCATCGTAGTTGTCTAGTTCTTTAGAGGCCACGCCTTTAACGTATGGAAGCTTCAATGCTAAAACCACATTATTTGGATGAGAACTTAAGTTCACTGGCACCTAAGTTGGAAAAAGAAAAAATGAATGTCTTACTTCGTAGTAACTATTTTATTTCTCTTTATTCTTGTTTTGCAAGGAACTTTTTGTATACAAATAATACAGTGTTCTTTTCATGTTTTCATCCTTTTCATGTTTTTATTATGTTGAAGTGTCTGGTTTAATTCCGGCTAAAGCTGGGTTATATCTTCAAGTAAACATCAATAAATCTTGACAAAATTATCAAGAAACGAGCAGTGAACTGCGTGACTCTATAAACACCGGTCGCTCATCTTGTGTTTTCGTTTTTCGTTCTTTTTGGTTGGAAGAGTATCTCCATTTGGTAAATTCCCGTGTCAATGTTTTAAATCTGGAGTAGGTGAGATGGTGTACAACAAAATATCTGAACAACGCTCGTTGGAAACTACTATGGCACCGCAACACAAATTCCAGAAATTAAAGCACAAACGGTTGTAAGACCTGTCCTTGAAGTATCCACGTGTGCCCTTTGTTGTGACCGCAAGGTTTCTGTAAAAAACAAAAACAACAACAACAACAACACAAAATAAAACAAAGAAAAACGAGCAAGCTAACTGAGAGACATGCCCACAAATAACAGACACCTGTTCAAATGCCCGCCATACCTGACATATCCAAGAAAACCTAAAAAGTGAAATGTCCACAAATGGTAATCGTTGAATGTGATACTTATGGTAGCCTGCTTAAAGGCCGGTGGCTTTAGGGTGTTTTTATCGCAGAAAACGCGGCTTTCCGGATCGCCGGCACCATCTTGGACCCGCGCGAAAATCGGTCTGGGGCGAGTGACAACATTTTGTCGCTCGCCCCAGACCGATTTTGGTGCGCGTCCAAGATGGCGCCGGCGACCGCGAACTCCGCGTTTTCCACGATAAAAACACCCTCAAACCGCCTGCAAGCAGGCTATACTTAATTATTGAAGTATATGTTACTTGTATGCTTTATTTACATTACAGCTGCAGTGAGCGGACCTCGGGCCCGTTTCTCGAAACTCCCGATAACTTTCCGGGCCCGGCAAGCATTTTTTCGAGCTCATTTATTTATCAGCTAATGGTAATTATTGGCGCCAACTTAGCGATATGGTTGACGAAATTATAAAGATTAAAATTTAGCTTTCAAGATCAACAAAGATTGTACACCTGTTGGACAATATTGTGCACTTAAAACAATTTTCGGGCCCGGAAAGTTATCGGGAGTTTCGAGAAACGGGCCTCTGGGCCTTTGAACCTTGACTCGGCTGTTAGGATGACTCACCATAATGTCCTCCGTTCATTTCTTAGGGAACTAGTAAGGAGCATTTGTCTAAATATCAAGACATCTTATCCTTAGTGATCACCTCCTTTATTCTCATCACTAGAATGTTTGAATAAGTAGTGGTGATGTAGAGAGAAACTTCATTTTCGTCGCTGTTAGGGCTTTAAGGGTTAACGAGGGCCTCCATTTTTCAGGAAGGTGGTATTTCTTATGTAAACTCATTTCTTGAACATGGGTAGCCTCCCACGCAGTGGTTTTTAGGGGAGTTGTGTTACCCTCCTCCCCACAAACGCCTGCTTACCCGAGTTTGACATTCCTTTCCCATTGTTTTACTTGCGAGGCAATCTAACCAATCACCATTGAGGCATTGTCTGACGATGTGCAATCAAATTAGTCGTTATAACATACGCTTTTGTATTGTATTTCCCACGATTGTTTTTCCTCAGAGACGCTGGTGTTTCTTGTGCGACGCTTTTATTCCACCTGATCAAGTTCATCGTCAGTGAGGGCTTCAGTGCTTCTCAAACTGATGGAGCAATGTAATGCGAAGGGAAATACGTGACTTCTACGACTTGAAAAGGCAAAGAGTAAGACGGCAAAGGACCGAACGAGATGATAAACCGAAAAATGAGATGAAAATATCACACATGGCACAACAACCAAGTGCGTTTCAGCAGCGAAATACTCAAGTTCGCTGGCATATCCGCTAACGTTTCTACGATCTTCGCGTCGAAGGGTCAAGGCGGTTATTACCACGCGTGTTCGCATGCTCTTCTCGCATGACATTCCCTCAGCAGAAGGGACTGTCAGTTTAAAATCCCTCGACGGATTTCTGCAGATATTCCTGAATTTCTAAGTTAAATGTACTATTTGAAAGCTCAGAGAATGTAGTTATTCCTGCATTCAATGAATGCTTTTGGAAAAAGTTATTCACGTAATGCCATGCATCACGTTAGAAGGTTTATTGAATCACCCGGTTGCAACGCGATATCATGAATTTAATGTCTAAACAGAGCAAATCGCGCTCTTAAATAAATTTGTTTCTCCAAAATCTAAGTTCAATGTGAAATTTGAAAGCTTCGGAAACTTAGTTATCCCTGCATTCAACGATTTTGAGGTGACGTTCACTAACATTTTGAAATTTATGTCGCGCGTCATGTTTATCTGCATGTGTTCCCGCGAAAGCGTCCTGTGGTCAAGGTCAACCTACCGGACGTGAGTAGGTACAATGTAATTGGCTAAGCGGCGGAAAGGAATGTTGAACTCGGGTAAGCAGGCGTTTGTGGGGAGGAGAGTAATACGACTCCCCTAAAAACGACTGCGTGGGAGGCTAGAGCATGGGCGAATTAAGGCATGCCTGAATCTAGATTAGCCCTCGGTCACAAAACATCGATGAGAATTTGCGCAAGAAATGAGTTTACGGACGGAGGAAATACTAATTTCCTGAGATATTTTGAAGGTCATTTAAGGTTACAATTAAGGTTTTGAGGGTCGAAGTTCTAAAAAAATGCCTTCATAGCAAAATGTAAAGCCCACTGCAATAGCTTCATTTTACAAAAAAAATTATTCGGAAATGATTTTTTCTGACGAAGTTATTGATGATTTGTTTTTTTTGCGTGACCTTTGTGTTCATCCCGGAGGTGTCAAAAGCTGTAAACGCTCACTCCCCCAGGGGAGGCCATGGTGTTCTACGCGCGTTTCAATATCCGGTAATTCTGGGTTCCCATAACAACGGAGCACTCGTGTTGACGTCCATTACAGATGTGATATTTTTCGATTTACCGGGCGTTTACTGTCGTTCTTTGATCAGTTCATGGCGAAACAAAAGAAAAGAAATTGTCCTTGGACGAAAGGAAGGAAAAAGAGAGGCCCGGAATCCAAATCTGTCAGAAGAGAGAACTAGCTGCGAGCGAACCTATTCTATTCGAAACCATTCGTACCTCGTTATTGTATATATAGTGCTGCAAGCTTTTCGCCATTCGAAATCCACTGCAAAAATATCACGAAAGCTTACCCCTTGTCCCGCATTTCAGCGAACATAGCTTCCCTTGGATGAGCGTGATCAGTGGCCTTTAACGAGGAATCATTCTTTCTTCAGCGTCGGCGAGTGCGACCCGAAGTACGAGTGCAGCACTTCTCCTTTCCCATGTTCGAGTCTTCTCTCCCTCGTGTCATGTACGGACTAAGTCAACACGAAACCTTTTTTCCCGCGAAATATTTTGATCACTCCAGGTCGGTACTGGGCACCTACTCTCATTGGAGGATTTGGATTTGATTAGGTGCTATGACCGGAAAATACATCGCGGGTAGTAATCTGACTCCAAAATCTTCAAAGCTTTATTTCAGCGTATTTATTTTTCAGCGACTTGGCCGTCTTCAAACGAACTGATTGAGCCGGGAATTCATCGTACAAACCTGAAATTTGGCACACGTCATCTGCGATAGTTCTTCTCCTAAACCGTATATGGCATTTTGGAATTTCGCTTTAGTTTTCAAATTATAGGCTCGAACGTAAAAAGTATCGGACAGAAATCTAACATCAAACTTCAAATCGCTTTTATTTTGTTTTGAAAACTGATATGGAAAATCCCACACACGGTTCTAAAGGTCAATGTGTGCTGAACATCCTGCAAGCACCGGATGTTCCGTAGAGTCAACTGTTAGCGCGGGTAATTCACGTTTATACGCATCGGTCAAATTTTGTTTGAACTGTTGTAGCGGATAGATTTTTTTTTCTATCGCCAAAAGTATAATTTTATGTGTTTTTCCACTTTATAAGCTATAAATTGATATATAGGTTTGGGTTCTTTGCGTAAAACCTAAGTGCAAAAGCGCATTTACGCACAACACGGTCTAAAACGTTTAGTGTAACCTTAACTCAGCATCATCATATCTTTCGGCATCAGGCTTATAATCCCTCTTCGCTGAGAAATTGATAGCCATTCTTTTTCATACCCAGTATTGAAACTTTTGGTTAAATCATCACTAGTCAAATAAAAAAAAGCTAAACAAAATTCCATGGTAAACCCATTTTCACCATGGGATTTCTGATGTTAAAGTTATGGTTGTATGTTGGTGATGTTTGCAATCACAGAGCAGTGAAATCGGCTGAAAGAACAGCGATTACAGAAACGAAAAAAATTCCTTTACTACGTTTAATTACCTTTTCCAGCATAAGTTCAATGTTTTTTGTGTCCGTGTAAATAAGAATAACGTCAGGATCAAGGTTTGCAATTTGTTCCATGACTCTTGATATTGGTGCTGCGTGATCCTCAGTTTTCTCCTGGTCAGCAAGCTGAACAAAATCCACTGTCAGCTTTGAATTCTGGGAAATGGGGTAGAAATACCCAGCTTCGTGTAAACGAGTTTCTAAGATAAATGGAAACAAATACAAATACGAGCAAATATATTTTACTTAACTAAATGGGATATAAATGGAATATTACAGGCCATTTTCACCACGCCTCAGTTTCGTACATTAGCAACTACGAGATATTGTAATAGATTTTAGCGCATTCCTTATTCTGCAGTCGCCGAAAGAATCTCGGGTCCCATTGAAGCATGCGCACAAGGCAGGAAAAAGTTCCGGAAAAAGCCTGGGAACCAGAAAACGCATCTTTCCGTATAGATTTTGGTTAATTCGGTAGCGTGAACGCAGATTTTTTCATCGTTTTGGAAACACTAAAGACGGAGGTTTTCGAAAGCGCATCGGTGTGGACGAGCCTTGAATTTTCATGAGACTACAAAATTTGAACATGAATTCGGGTACTGGTAGTAAAATCGTCGAAAATGCCTGTTGCAGAGTGTTACATAAAGAAAATAAATAAAGAAACAAACACAAGTATACATGCAAAACACAACCATGAAGAAAATTAAAATCATAGAGAACAAGTAAAACTGAAATGTTTCATTTGATAAAACAAAAATTTAGAGCATTTTTACCGTCGTATACTAGTGCAATCTTTTCCCAGTGAAATGACTTGAGTATGTCAAGTACGGCATGCGCGTAGTCCCTGTATCCCGCTGACATCTGCACCGCTTTTTCGCATTGATCGAGTGGTGTCCTGTCTCCATGGAGACGGATTAGAGGAACGCCAGTTACTGTGGAGAGTGCGCATGCGGAGGTCTTTATGTGGCTTCCCTCGATCATTGCAATGACATTTTGTTGAAGGAATGCTGAAGCTGAAACAAAGGTTATTTTAGAATTATTCGCCATTGTTGCTATTATAACTGATCATGTTTCTTTGCTACAAATTGAAGGGTTAGGCAATTTATTAAACAAAACAATGGATGAATGAGATTTATATTGTACGTTGATAACTCGTTGCTCATATAAGCACTGTTTACTGGATCATCTAGTGCGTAAAAAGCCTCAAAAGGATTAATTTTCTATCTTGGACGTAAACCGTTTACTAGACTTTGAAAAACGATTATTGAATTACTTTCTCGTGCTGACCAAATTGCTACTTGGTTATTTAATGTTACTTAAATTTAAGTTGATTCATGTTCACAGCATAAATGTATAACATAAAAAAGAAGGAAAGAAAAAAAGGGAAAAAAAAGAGATAAGAGAAGAAGGAAAACACGGTAAAGAGATGGAATGGGGAATGACAAGAAAAGGACGTAAGAACTATATAGGGTGGTCCACCCAAAAATACATTACATAGTATAAAACATTAATAAAAATAATTTAATAGTTTAACAAAATCACATATTTCCTCGCATAACTGCTGTTGAAAATAACATCTTCATATCTTACCTTGATTAAATAGGCTGATATTTTCTGATGCGTGATAGGTTTGAAAGACTACTGAAACATTGTTTGACTGACTAGAAGTATTCTTGAGAACAAAGTTTACAGCATCATGCTCAGTTAAATTGCCATTGAGAAGACCTGCATAAGATCGGTGAAGAAAAGAAACATTAAGGAAAGTGCAGTATTATATCCTTGTGTGGAAAACAATGCAAGAAGCAAACCAGTCCTAATGAATTTTGTGTTCATTCAGTCTCTATTCAGTTGCTTCTCAGGGCCAGTGGCTTCGAGGAATTCAACACGGTGGTTCATCATTCCGATCACTTACGAACACTTACAACAAACAAACAACAACAACAACAAGACCAACAACAAACAAAAACGTTATTTAAAAGGCGTCAGGAGCATCCTATTCTAAAGTGCCATGCACACCATAAAAATGTTACACCTACACCTATAACACCCATCAATTACTATCTATCGCATATGAACCATAAACTACCGGTGTAAATTCAAGTTTATTATATTAATGTTGTTTTCATTTACCAGTTTTTCTAACTGACTATGAAAACAACTGAAAATACAAGTAAATGTATTTGTATTCAAATAATTACCACTTACCGATAGTAAACATTGTGTCTTCCGTGTTAACCTTTCGTACGAATGTGAGAACAATAAACAGTGTAATGTAGACAGTTCTTCTTTCCATCTTAAAGTCACTGAAATGAAAGAAAATGGAAACTGAATTAGGAGCATGACACCAAAGCACTTTAGAATGGTAAAATCCACCACGCAGATGTTAGAATTAAACCTCTGAATTCTCCTCCAGCCTTGCATTTTCAGTATTTAGCAATACAGTACTAAATGCATGTGTTTTTTAATACAATTGCGTTACCTGTATATTCGTGTGACTACTTGTCGAAAGTTTATCTCAAGCTAAACGCTAAACGCCCGGGTAAAAGGTTATGACAGTTCATTACTATGTTTATTGTGACGTCATTTACAATAAATAATAATAATAAGGCTACACTCGCCTCACACTAGCCCGCAAATAGCCTTGCTAATCTTTTTTTTTTTTTTTTACTATAGAGTTCAATTGTAACAGACTATAAGATTATTACAGATTAAAAACACTATTTAGGAGCACTCCAATTACATTAACAAAAACACACACGCACACACACAAACACCAAACACAAACAGAATGCAGAGACCTCAACTACATTTATAAACAACGTTAATTAATAACAACTTAAAGACAAAAACTGAGATTATCTTTTTGAGGCCAATGCATTTTTCCTCCGTACAGTCTCTAAAATTTATAGTAGGGGTTCCCATCTTTTTTTAAAATCTAGAAGCTTCTTGTTTCTTAAAGCAATTAACTTTTGTAGAAACAAGTGAGATTTTGGAAGTGATTTGTTACTTCGGCACTCCCGTATACTTAATTTACCCAGAATCATCAAATAATTGAGGAGATCATTTCTATCAAAAAAAGCCTACTATTACATCTGTTAGTGATAATCTTAAATTTTCTCAGCGGAGGTCAGACCACTTGGCAGGCGGTGTTTAATTAACACGAAAGAAGTACGCGAAATAAATAATTAAAAATAAAATATTTGACAATAATTGGTGTATGTTTCTATTTTAAATCAAGTCTTAGGCATCAGTTATACAAGAATAAGTTTGTTTTCACTGCTAAAATGTTTTGATTTGACAAAATTAACCTAGTGTAGCTTCTAGCGTTTTTCCCCCTTTGTATAAGAGCTAGCTTTCAAATGTATGAATTGGTACATTCTTTGCGAGGACAGTGACAGATGTTTCAAATACACGGGCAAACAAACACAAACAAACAAACAAACAAACGTGTTTCTAGTTTTATCCAGAAAAGGCTACAAAAAGCCTCAGGAACTCCAGGTCCGAAATATGTGCCCCAGTTATATTCCCTATATTCTGCCTGGAACAACTAATTCGTTCCTTTGAGCAGCTATGAGTCCTTCAAAGTCCTGTTCATTTGAATCGAGACTTCCAGAACTTTCTCATTGTTTTCACCTTTTAAATGACCAATTTTGATCCTTATAATGTCCAAAACCCTCTTGAAATTGTTGTGTATGTTGTGGTCCAATTTTATCCTTGGTTCAATTTTTATTTTCTTTTGTTTTATATTCAATAAAAATTGAACCAAGGATAAAATTGAACTACAACATTTTACAGCATTTCTACCTTGTTTGAAAAATTATTCTGCAAACGTCAATTCGTAAAACTAATTCAAAATTGCTCAAAATGAAAGGAAACTTTTTCTTCGATAGATAAAAAATGGTTACATTGTCATAGGTGTGAATTTTTACACGTAGAAGCGCAAGTATACTTGCAGACATGCAAAAGCCTGCTCTGTTTTAGTTATTATAGGAAATTAACGCGACTTGAATTAACGCAAATTGAAGGGAAAATTACTCCCCAATAAAGAAAATTAACGCGAAAGAGAGGGTGAAATTTCAAAATGAGGGAAATAAACGCGATTAACACAAAGAAGCACAGTTTGTAGTCTCAGCTGGAACAAATTTATTTCATGGCTGAATTGAAAATTCCGAACAAAACAGATCTACATCTTTGTGAGGCAATTTCTTTACAGACAATGTGCATTAAATTCTGCCTTAATGTAGGAAAGCTATTGTTTTGTAGGTGTCAAGAATGCCTGGACTGGATCCAGAATATGGGAATAGCATGATGGAAATTAAGGTCGTGGAAATTAACGCTCCACTTAATGAACAACGCGGAAATTCACGCTCACATAAGTTAACGCGACTTAATTTAACGCGAATTTTTACAGTTCGGGTTAATTTCATGGAACGTTTATTTCCTATAATAAGGAAGTAAACTACAGATACAACACTTTTCTTATTTTTTTTTCCTTTTGAGAGATACAATAGTCGCTTATTAATAAATTTTTATCCCTTTATTTTCGTTTTCTGTTTGGGAAAACTTTCCTTGCCAGGAATTCATAAGGAGGACGCTTTTTTTTAACAAAACGTCGTTGTAGCTTCCCCAAATTTGGTGCGTCATTCTTTTATTATGTTAATGCAACAGGTAATTAAGTTGAATTAAAAAAAGCTTATGGAAACCTTAATATATCGACTTATGTCATTATTCCAGTTGTAAGACCGCAAAGGCGCTTGTATTTAGGGCTGTTGTGAAAGTGATTCTACTTTTGAGTGCAAACTCCCGAAAATTAATATTACATTCCCGTGTTTGTATACAAAAAGGATTCACCTGTCATTGCAAAGTTGAAAAGTTTGCTCTAGCTCAAATTTAGTTGTACACCTTCAAATTATCTGTTATGGACAATTATTATAACAACAGCTTTACTGTTTTCTTTTTTCCTGTGCTTTTCCTGTCCGACTACATCACTTTTTGACGCGTTAGGCTTTTTTTATGGGGTAAACAATTACAGTCAAATCCCACAGGAACACGAAGAGAATTGGTTATTCATTATCGTCACATAATAGATCAACTCACGCCTTGTAAGGCGCGCCTTACAAAACTAATTGGTTTTTCGGAATTTTTGCCTATCGACTCAGATAGAAGATCCGCCCACATAAATTGGCACAAGTTCAAAGTGACATTTCGCTAAAGAAAACTCCAGTTTTTATCTCAGAGAAATCCGAATCTTAGCCTATTAAGCCTTTCGAACACATAACATCAGCTCGCCAAAACGAACGGTTGGATACTCGTGAACTCTATGCATGGTTATCTGTTGCTTTTTTTTTTATACACGGGCATTTTCGTTGTTGATAACGTTTTATGATCGGTGTTTTATGATCGACAACTAAAATGTTATTGCTGAGTTCTCTAATCTGTAGAGGTCAATGCATCTAGTTCGAATAAAACACATACGGCCTTTAGAGTTTAATTGCATCCTTTGAATGGAAAACGACCATGTCGTCAATATATGAATAGTTTTCAAATTCAGGGGGGATGTAAGTCATAAGTGGTACACAATTCTTCATAGTGAAACTGACGATAAACAAATGATAAAAAAATATAGAGGAAGTATCCCAACCGTTATATTTTTGCGGACTTTCGGTTCGCCCGCAAAATTTTCGCGTCGTATTTGAGTCACATACAAGATCTAAGAAACAAAACTTCAACGATGTGCGAAATAAGCAAAAACAGAAGTCATTTGGGGTACAGTGGAGACAACTAGGTAAGATCCTTGTAAAACGAGCCACAAATATTGCTTATTGATTCACTGCTAAAAATGTTAAACCTGTTTCCTAATTAAAAACTAACGACGAATTGGAATAAATCGGGCACGTTTTCTTACGACAAAAAAGATTGGTCGTGGCAGCATCGCATAATAACCTTCGTGATTTTACACCCTGCAATTCAACCATAAAACACAAGAAACCCAAACAAAACGAAAAGCCTGAAAAGTAAATAAAAAGCAACTAAGAGAAAGAAAAAGCTCTTACCAATTCCTTATCTTAAAGATATGTGTTGATGGATTAGACGTGAAACGCTTACGTCATCGGCTGAGAAGGGGACAGTTAGCCACCCAGTTTTCAAGACAGGTAAATTGAGCTCTGAGTTATACTTACTGTATTTAACGCGAATATATTGGTTATACTCCGATATATAACTAATTACACAAAACAGAGATTATGTATTAGCATAATCGACCATAAGCTGATTTATGCGGCGCCATCGATCCAGACAATAGGACCACATGCTCGTCAGGCCTAGACTATCAGTTTACTTGGTATAAAAGAGCTCGCTCATTCAATTCCGGTCTCTTTTCCTCTAGAGCTTCACGGGTTCAGTTGAAATTTTGCCATCCGCCTCCCCGTACAACCGGCCTGGCTGCACGCTTTTTCTGTCTTTTGCCTTTAGTTTGTTAGCTTTTGGTGCGGCCTTTCATGGCCCCACCTGGATTATGTTCGTTGTTGTTAGTGCAGGTCATTTTTCAATCGATATGAAAAGGTAATTCACGTAAATATTGTTTAAACAATAAACCGACACTTCGTGTAGCCATTTTACTTCCAGCATTGACAGATCGTATATTTATTTTCTACAATTGTTTTCCGGAGCGCCGTTGGCAAGAACAGAATCTATACTGAGTGGGGCCGCATAAATGAAAAGTTTAGCAACTTTCCACAGAAGAATTGTTTATTAATGAGCCATACTGAACTACGTCTATTGGCTCTTTAAGTCGTAGAAAATGGGACTTGTTTTTTTATTTATTTATCTGTTTATTTCTGCTAGGTTATCATCTACTCCTTTCACTTATATGTTATAAAGCATGAAATCACAATTTTTCCAGTCCCTTAAAGTGGTACTACGATCAAAAAATCACTCGTTTTTTCTTCGGATTTTGAAACTATGTTAACTGAACACTCCCCAAGCGAAATTTTAAGCGTTAATTGTGAGAATAAGACTGTTTATTTAAACTGCAATTTTCCGATTTAATGATGCGCCATTATTACCCCAGAGAGGACACAATGACGTCATTTACTCCCGAGCTCTAGAACGGCAGTGTGTGAACACAGCTTATTAATTATGCAGAATGTGTGAAGGTGGCTTATTTAGTATGCAGCACGGGAGTTTTGAGCTTTCAGACTCTCAAACTCGTGTCTTGCATAATGAATGTTGTTGATGTTTTCAAGTCGTTAAACAGCAAAAAGCAAGGTTGTGGACAGCTAAAAATCTTGCAGCCATTTGCTCTGCTCGGTTTCACTTTGGAACCGCCGCCGAATTCTGCGAACTCAAGCGATTAAACTTGGACGCCGAGCGAGTTCACGAATCCACTGATTCCATGGACATCCACGTATCGATACGGGCGACACGTATCGGTTCCAAGTCTACGCGGAGAGTCTGTACGGGCGGCACAGTAATTCAACGCGTAAATTCAACAGTCATTCACTTTAATTCCGGTTAACCGACACTTGCGATGATTCGATGTAGCGATTACAAACTGGATTCAAACTGTGAAAACCAAACAGAAAATAGAAAGAAATGACAAATAAATATAAAGATAATTAAAGAAAGGCAACAAAGAGCGAAACTACTTACATGCTGTGCCGAACGAGGCGATTTACAACAAAATTTGTCGTAGAAAAAACCCCGCACAAAAAACATGTGCGATTCTGAGAGATTTGAACTAGCTGTGGTCATGTAATGACGAATGTTCTGTGTTCCTTATGTAAAAACGCACGACGTGTGCAAAGAGAACTAAAGGCCTACAATATTACTAGGGAAAAAAATGAAACAAAATAACCGATCAGTGCTTCACCTTCTAGACTTGACAGAATCCACTGAGAATCCACGTCTTTCACGTTCTTTTGAACATAATGCCGACTTCGTCAGTTCAACATAGGCCGGCAATGCGTGCAGAACCAACAAAGTGTTGGTTCGTCTTGAGGACAAAGCAAGCGAGGCGTGCGTGACTGCACTTTCAATAACATTCAAACGTGCGTGACAGTAACTTGCAGCATGGTACAACGTGAGTAACTGCATGTGCCATGAAAAGAATTAACCTTATGTCCACTTTTGAAGAATTAATTTTAATTAGAATTTAGAATTTTATATTTTCATTTTTGAGAATAAGGTTTGAATGTACTTTTTTTTTTGCTGGTGACTTTTACTTCTCAACACGTTTGTTTTTTGCATTTTTGATGTTTTTAAGGACGGTGCCTCCTAATACAGATGTATTTTTGCAAAGGTTATGACTATGGGGAAAAAGTAGATCTTAGCAAGGGTTACTGGAATCAACAAAGAAAAATGTGGGTAACCATGCATTTTTCATAATTCTAAAACAGCGTTAAAAATACAAAGAATGTCTCTCCAAATTTAAGCTCAAGTATCTCTGAAAAATGCGTAGTTACCCCCCAATTTTCTTGTTGGATTCTGATAGCCTTTGTTAAGATCTGTGTTTTCCATATAGTCATAAACTGCGCAAAAATATTGTTGTATTAGGGGGCAAATTCCTTAAGAAACCCGAATATCCCGAGATGCGCAGAACGTATGCGCAGTAACAAAAGGAGGCAACGTCCTCAAGTCGTTGAACAGAAAAAAAAAGGGAAAGTGAAATACTCCTTCGGGGACTCCGACCCACATTCACCAGGTTAGCAGGCGGCCGCCTACCCCACTGCGCCACGCCAAAGTTTCTGTATAGGTGGACCCTACTTAAGTTGCTGGTCTCTTTTCACATGACGTCACTTTGACAGAGATGAACAAGGTTATGGACAGAAAAAACCTGAAGGCACTCGCTTTGCGAGGTTTCACTTTACGACCACCACCAAATTTTGGTAACTTGCTCAAGCGATATAAACTTGAACGCTAAGAGAATTCACGAATTCACTGACTCCATAGACATCTACGTATCGACCGCAACCAGCACATATCAGTTCCAGGCCCATTTTTCCTTCATAATCTCGACTTCATTGGTTAAAGAGGGGCTGGCATAGCGCAGTGTCTTATCAATAAAAGTCAAGAAGAAGTAACTCTGCCATATTTTCTGATACAATTCACACGTCTGTGATAATGTAACACAACATGGTTTTGCTCAGAATGGGATTGGCGCTAGTAGTTCTTGCACTAAATAACAATTTGGTGTGTCGGCATTCAAATACAGTTACACTCGCTGTGTTCTTATCCCATGGGCAACCACGAAAGGTTTCATTATAGCACCCTCGATAACAAGAAAATTGAAGCATCGCAGCCACAGTAATGTTATTTCTGTATTTTTCTGCCAGAGAAAGTCAAAGCAACAGACCAGAAGAATCATAGTGCTGCAAGGTAATAGGGATTTGTCGAACGTTTGGTGTGTACCATAAATTAAGAACTTGAATCACTCCTTACTACGAGCTACTGCTCCGGTATCCGTTTATACAAATCGCAGCCGTGAAAGATAGCATTTTATTTCTCCGCTACTATCATTAACCATCACCATTATTCCGGCTTAAAACAAGTACGGTTTTGCAGGCCAAACTCATCTCTTTAGCTCCTTAGGCTAAGCCGTCACAACGGTTATTTGAGCAGGCTCCTCGCTGGCCCACCAAAAAGTCTGCAAAGCAATAGCGCGTACCCGCGCTACAAGGGGAGGAGCTTGTATGGCCTAGAAAAAAATAAGGCTTTTATTTTCTAAGTATATATACAATACGTTTCCAAAAATAATTGTGCTTATTAAAAACTTCGGAAGTTTAATTTTTTCCCATTGTTTTAATGAACCTACCATTCGACAAGTTGTATCAAGTGTCAAATGTTCTTACCAAAGCGGCGCTGGAATCTTGATAACTCGAACCGTCACCGGAAGAGGAAGTTGACGATAGCTCGAGTTATCTCTGAACTGAAATGAGGGAAGCAAGCGAAACTGACTTTTGTCAGAGTTCGTTGTTCGTTGAACAAAGAGTTTTGCTCCCAAAGGCGACAAGAACTGTTGATTAGCCTATTGGAAAAGAGGCACTCTAAACGTTTTCTTTTTCTGGGACGCCACGTTCGGTTTTTTGACAGACGTAGGGTTAAGTAATAGCCCTTCCTTTAAATGATTTGTTAAGAATGCGCAAAATTACCACACCTCTTTTGGTCTCAGATCATACAAAACTGAAATCTACAGTTTCAGCTTCCGTTTAAATAAAGTATTCTCCACGCCTATAGCGACAAAAAAGAACAAAACCTTGAAATGCTCAGAAAACACTGCGAAAGGGGAGGGGCAGCAGTAATTAGCGTCAGTTTGTTTTAAATATCCTGCGTTCCTAAATTTACTACCTGCAGTCCCACCATGTTCCTTGACAATTCCGATGAAACAGCACAAGCGCTAAAGCGTGGTTGTTCAAAGCCAAACTCGTTCTCAGGGTCTCTTTTCTGCGATCCTCCTCCAAAAACTTACTGAAAGTACCATCTGTCAAGTTAGTAAGTTATGGTCATAGGTGCTTCACTTTTGTAGCACCTAGCCTATGGAACTCTCTTCCGAATAATATAAGAGAGAGCGGCTCGCTATCAGATTTTAAGACTTGTATAAAGACATACCTTTTTAACAAATTTTATAATTAGACTATTAGTTAGTCAGTTAATTAGTTACTCAGATAGTTTAGCTAGTCAGTTAGTTAGTTACTTAGTTAAATAGTTAAGTTAGTTAGTTAAGTTAGTTAATTAGTTAGTTTCATTTAAAGGTTTTAATGATTCTTAGTTTTTTTCATCTTTACAGCTTGGTTATTTTATTAGTTAGTTTACTTTACTCATGTTTCAGATATCTTTACGTTTTTATCAATTTCATTGGTGGCATTTTTAAAATTATTGTAAAGCGCTATTGGATAGCACTAGAAATAGAGCTCTATAAATTCATTATTATTATTATTATTATTATTATTATTATTATTATTATTATCATTATTATTTTCTTTCCGTTTCTCTCTCGCTCCAGGGCACGGGAAGAAGAGATACCCTGGGAACGAAGTTGGTTCAAAGCCAGCTGTGTGAGCTAATCCATGATCAGAGTCAACGTTGATTTCAGTTTATTAGCTTAGCGATGCGGTTTCCAGTAACTTTACTTTACGCTATATTTTGATTTTGCAGACCTTCAAAATGTTTCCTCAAATAAGCAGTAAAAGTGCTTTCTAAAAAGATGACAGAAAGCTTTTACGGCTACGTTTATTCCTAGTTAAGTGTAAATCATTGACATTTGGCTTCAAGAAAAGCAGCGTTTAGCTTCCATGATGTTAAAAAACAAACAAATAGACAACACAGCCTCTTGAAACGGGATAACGACGATGAAGTGCTGCTTCTGGGAACCACACTTCTCAAGTACTAGTGTAGTCGTCACTTAGCAAAGAAAACGTTTTTCTCTAAAAAGTGCACGGTACTCTTATAGGTGCATTTTCGTTTTGCCTATTCAGTTAATTGATAGAGGAGGAGTGTGCACAAATGTTCTATATCGAACCCACCGAAGGGCCGAGATCAGCCTTTTAATAGAGCAGAAGAGCTGGGTTGGTCACCAGCCTGCAATTTTTCGTCCTAGCGATAGCAGTGGTGGTTTAAGGATAAAAGGGTGGACGTACAATGTTACCTAAATTGAGAGAGACCATGATAAGTACGACATTAAATTTGAGCCAAATTGGAATTCCGGGCATGAATTAGGGGCTGTTTCCATGGTGGGAGGAAGATCTAAGTGCTAGGAATATCCTAGAGGGCAGATCATCCCAGTGTCATATGATTTCTGTATTCACTTTACAGCCCTAGCGCTGAATCTTTCTAGAGCTAGGATCTTGCTAGCTGAGTGATAGGACGATCCTAGCACCATGTGAATTACCTTCGCTCGGAAGATCCTAGTATTAGGGACAGAATAACAGACATGGTGGCGGTCGGGCGTTCAGCTGCTAAAGGCCGACAATTTCGTCTTGTTTTCCTTCTCCACTTGGTGACCACCGCGACCGGAATTTCTTCATGTAATCCAGACGAAAAGTTGTTTCGCCTTCTAGGGTCTTCCTCCCTCCATGTAAACAGCCCCTTTCTAGCGCCAGTCCCATTCCGAGCAAAACCATGTGTTTAAAGTGGTACTATGATCAAAAAATCACTTTAATTTTTTCTTCGGATTTCGAAACTATGTTTGTTAAACACTTCCCAAGCGAAATTATAAGCCTTAATTTTGAGAAGAAGACCGTTAATTTAAACTGCACTTTTCCGTTTTAATGGTCCGCCATTATTACACCAGAAAGGATACAATGACGTCATTCACTCAAGAGCTGTAGAATGTAGTGTGTGAACGCGGCTTACAAATTATGCAAAACACGAGTTTGAGAGTGTGAAAGCTCAAAACTCCCGTGCTGCATACTAAATAAGGCACTTTCACACACACTGCATTCTAAAACTTGTGTGTGAATGATGTCATTCTGTCCTTTCTGGTGTAATAATGGCGGACTATTAAATCGGAAAATTGCAGTTTAAATAAACAGTCTTCTTGTCGAAATTAAGGCTTAAAATTTCGCTTGGGGAGTGTTTAGTAAACAAAGTTTCGAAATTCGAAGAAAAAATGAAAGTGATTTTTTGATCGTAGTACCACTTTAACTGTGTTACATTGCTGTATGCGTAGAGAATACATAAGAAAATACGCCAGAATTGCTCTTTCTTGACCAGTAATTGTCAAAACACTTCGCCCAACCGACAAACTCAAATTGGCGTGTGTGAACGACACAGCAATATGTTGGCAGACTGTTGACGACTAGTAGAACTTGTCTCTATTCTCGCCAACGTGTTGCCAACATGCAGTTGTGTCGTTCACCCACACCAATTTAAGTTTGCCAACACGAGTTGGCCAACATTGGTTTGACGTGTGAAGACCACTTTAAACCTTTGAGCGCGCTCTAACTCTCGTAAGCAGTACAAATCGTCGGGCACGTGAAAACTGTGTTCAGCCAATAACAGTAGCACAAAAATAGCACTGCTCAAATGCTTTCATCTGAATAGTCAGTTGTTATCCAGCTTTTCACGGCTTTCACTTATGGTGGTGTTGTTCCAACAGATGCAATCTTAACATATATCTTTATCCCTATTTACGTCACACTAGGTAATTTAACCCCACCCTCCCAGCCTCACTTTCGAGGTGCAAGCTTGTGAACTGAAAGTTTCTCTTTAATAAATCACTTTTGAACGCAGCTAACTTTAAAAAATGTTATTTGCACAGTGCTGATATGCTGAAGGTTTGCAAGAAATGGCAAAGATGCGAGGCTAGAGGGAAGGATGAATTATCTCGGTGACGTCACAGTGATAAGGCCTGATTATTAAGTATATAACACCTTAAACGTTTACGTTCAAATGCTCTCAACAGCCCCAGATCATTCTTTAATTTCCCTTAACGTTATATAGCAAATAAAGTTGCAGACAGGTAGAGAGAATGAACGCTACTTTGATTTAGAAACGCAGTCACTATAGTAAATTTGTACCGCCGTTAATATCTATAAAAAATCAGGAAAATCAGGAAAAAGTGTGCGCATTAATTCCATTATAAACACACGCACCGTGACATTTAATATTCTTATCTCCTCTTAAATTAACCATTTGTTCACTAACAAGCGCACTCTGTGATATTTTATATAAATTTTTACTAACACGTGTACTCTCTTATATCTTTTATACGCATTGTCATCCCTTCTTCACTGATTTATCGGTTGGCTACTAACACAAGAACTCTTCTTAAATCATATATAAGCATTATCATCCCTTTTTCATTGATTTATCACTTGGCTACTAACACGCGTACTCTCTTAAATCATATGTAAGCATTATCATCTCTTCCTCATTGATTTATTAGTTGGCTGCTAACACGCACACACTCTTCAATCACATATAAGCATTATCATCCTTTCTTCATGGATTTATCAGTAAGCTACTAACACGCGCACTCTCTTAAATCATATGTAAGCATTATCATCCACGTGCACTCTCTTAAATCATATGTAACCATTATCATCCCTTCTTCATTGATTTATCGGTAGGCTATTAACACACACACTCCCTTAAATCATATATAAGCATTATCACATCACCTCTTCTTCGTTAATTTATCAGTTGGCTTCTAACACGTGCACTCTCTAATATCTTTTATAAGCATTAACATCCCTTTTTCTTTCATTTCTCAGCTGGTTACTAACACGCGCACTATCCTATGGCTTAAATCAACATTATCATCCCTTTTAATTGCGTCTTTAGCTGACGCACACTCTCGTATATCTTATATAAACATTATTATTTCTTCGTAATTCACTTATCACTTGTTTACTCACACGTACACACTCTCCTATATCGTATATAAACGTTATTATACCTAATAAATTCACTTACCACTTGTTTACTCACACGCACACACTCTCATATTTTATATAAACATTATTATTCCTACTTTATTCACTTATCACTTATATCACTTATCTACTTACACCCGCCCTACCTTATATCGTATATAAACATTATCTTCGCCTCTTAATTCACTTATCACTTTTTTACTAAAACGCGCACTTTCTTATATCGTATATAAACATTATTATTCCAACTTAAATTTATCACTTGTTTACTTACGTCCGCACTTTTAATTTGTATATCGTAAATAGCCATTATCATCCCTTCTCAATCCACTTATCACTTGTTTACTATCACGCACCCCTTTTTTTACATATCGTAAAATAACCATTATCATCCCTTCTTATTTAATTTATTTATTGCTTTTTTACAGACACATGCAGTCTCGTATATCCTAAATAACCATTGCCATCCCATCTTAATTCATTCATCGCTTGTTTACTTACACACTCCCTTCAATCATGTACAAACAACGTTATTCCTACTTAATAAATTTATCACTTGATTACTTACACACGCACTCTTGTATATCTTATCTAAACGTTATCATCTCTTTTTAATTCATTTATCACTTGCTTACATACACACGCACTCTCTTGTATCCTATATAAACATTATCATCCGTTCTTAATTCAGTTATCACTTTTTTACTTGCGCGCGCACTCTTATAACCAATAAAAACATTGTTATTCTTACTTACACTTATCATTTGTTTGCTTAAACGCGCACTCTCATATAGATTATAGGAACATTATCACCCCTTCTTATTTCAATCATCACTTGTTTATTTACACGCACACTTTCTTATATCGTTAATCATCATCATCATCATGATCATTATCATCATCATATTTATCATCCCTTCTTTATCTATTTATTACTTGTTTACTTACCAGCGCACTCTCTTATATCCTACATAAACATTATCATCCTTTCTTAATTCAGTTATCACCTTTTTGCTTACGCGCACACTCTTATATTCTATATAAACATTATTATTCTTACTTAATTCACTTATAACTTAGACTTAAGTTTTTTTTTTTCACTTTACTTTTGTCTTTAAAAAACCAGTTGGTTGTTAACAAGTGATCTCTCTTTTGCCTTGCATAAACACTCGCATTAGAGCGCTTTTCAAATGAGTGTCATAAAACCAAAACCAAAGTAATTACCCCAGCCAATCACAACAAACACAAATTACCCAATGAACCAATCAGAACTCGAAGCAAACACATGCAACCGGCGTCAAGCGCGGGAAAACGCGTGCGAGCAAGTCGCGATTGGTTTGAGTTTTACCTCTGATTGGTCGAGAAAGTGGCGCGAGTTTTTTTAACCAATCAAAGAGCGAAGAAAACCAAAACCAAAGCAAAACGCGAATTACTTTCGACACTCAATTGAAAACCGCTCTATTATCCTTTCCTAGTCATTTAACAATTGGTTCCTGACACACCCACTCTCTTATGTCTTGTCTAAACAGAATCATCTTTTCTTAACTTAACTTCTTGAAACACGCGTAATGTCTTTTATTTAATATAAGCATTAATCGTTCCCTCCAATTCATTTATCATTTATCTACTAACACGCGCTCTCTTGTATAAACATCCTCATCCCTTCTTAACCGCTTTATCACTTGGTAGCGACCGAGCGTACTCTCTTATATCTTATATAAAACCTCATTATAGTTTATAGTTTGCTTTATCAGTTGATTACCAACACGCGCGCCCTTTATATGTTCTATCATACATCTTACATCTTATACCTACGTCATCATGTTCTCATATATCTTGTAACACAAACAAAATCATCGCTTCTGATTCACGATTTATCAGTTAGTAACTAACACGTGCACTCTCTTTTAACCTAGTAGATAACGTTGTCATCCCTTCTTAATTGCGTTATTATTTTGTTATTAACACACACTCTCTCTTATAATTTATATAAACATTCTCGTCCCTTTTAAATATATTATTTTATCAGTTACTACTTAATTAGTGACTAACACAAGCGCACTTGTATGTCATAGTAAAGTTTGTATCCCCTCCTAATAATTTATCAGTCTTTGCTTTTACGCGCCCTAGGACCTAATATTATAGATACACTGTGAGTATCCCTATACAATTGATTTCGTTGACTATTTTTACCGTATGGTTGCAATATAACTTTTAACTTTTTCTACCTTTAACAAATCAATTTTCCAATGACTCTTGCGAGTACATCTGTGACTTGATTAAGATAACGAACTAAGATTCAATATTGTGTCCATTTTGTCTTGATATGCTAAACGTCGTTTTATCTTGGTCGTTGGAGATCATTGGCTTTATTCTGCAAACTCGTTTCTTGCAGCCCTCCTATAAGAAAATGAAGTTGTTCACATTCAGTGCGTAGTACAGTTAAAAAGTGCTTGTTTTAACATTCAAACGGGCATTATTGTACTAAAACAAAGTAATCATAAACTGAAATTCAGACATTTTTTTTTATTTATAGAGCCTCTTCCGTCAATACTTATTCAGGACTACGGCCACTGAAACTCATCCTTTATCTGCGCTAAAGTCGAGATTCACACACCTTAGAGTAAGAACGCCGCTTTCCTTAGGGATAACGCTTTCTCGTAAACTCTGTGAAGGAAATTCCACCTTCTTTTTATGGAGTTTGTTGAGTGCCACTCCTCTCTCCCCTCATAAAGCAACCTACAGGACGTCAACAACACTGAATTACGTTTGTGTGATTTGGAGCATCAGTGCTGAATAGCTAGAGAAAGCACATAACATTTAAAAACTTTTCTTGCTATTGTTAGTTCCGGAAAGTAAGCGTGACGGCTTTTATTTTAATATTTGAAAACCTCTCAAGGTTTGTTAAAATCAGAAATCCACAATCGAGGCATCTTTTGCATTACATCAGAAATTGTCCAATTGATCTCGTTAAAAGCGCGTCCGGGTGACACGGACTGGGTATTTTGAAAATAATCCGACTCGATCTTCCTCAGCGATCGTGACCAATCTGCTCTCTTTGTGATTTGTTATCAGCTGTAAGACCTTTATTGGCATACAAATGCAGCTCTGAGGTTCTCTACGACTTAGGAACTGTACTTGTGGTACCCCAAAATGCTTATTTAGTTCTGATGCCCTAGGGCTCTGATTCGACCCACTCGGTCACATCTGGGGCAAAACGACCGATCGGAGGCTGTAACAGCCCATAGTGGGACCCAATTTGACCTTTATTTTGGTGCCGGTCCAGCCACTGTAAATAGGGCTATTATGGCCTTAGTTAGGATAGCAGGCTTAGGCGCCAAAATGGAACTGTATTTTATTCACCGAAACGGCCCATTTTGGGGGCTAAAACAGAATTTTATATTTGCAGTTTAAAGATCAGTTCCAATGAGGCTTTTCAACTCATCCCTATTTAGGTGGTTCAGTCACTACATACCTTTGAGTCACTTCTTGTCTTGTTTAGAAATTGCCATCGCATCTTCACTACATACTGGGACGGTACTCCTTGAACTTGTGGTCTCTATAAAGCATTAATAACACATTTCGCTGAGTTCATTCTTCTTGAAAGTCAACCAAAGCCAGAGTTGGTGCAAGATTTACAACCTTCGGCGAGACTCCACAAGCAAGGAAACGTTGTCGCGGAAATTAAATATTTTTTAAATTTCATGTTCTCTACTGAAGTGATCTCAATGTTTGCCCGTTTCCAAGCACGCGCAGCATTTTGTTGCAGCAGTGAAATTTAACTTTTGTTCCACAACAAATCGTTCCTTTCTACGAAAAAGGGGAAACGTTTTCCCATAACGATTGTTGCTTCCTCCCCTGTAACTCCTATTGCAATTTAAGTAATCACAAGAGGCCAGAGAGCTACAGTTCTTCAACTAAAACTTGAAATTTCTGTAAACTTGTTTCACTCTTTCCTTTTTACTTTGACAATCTGAAACTGTAAGTATATTTAAATTAAAGTAGAAAACGCTTAAGGGAAAATAAAAACTTCCATTAACTTTCAATTTAGAACAGGGCTGATCGTATTTTAATCAATATAACAAAAGCCTCAGGGTACCTCTCGTGACTTACCTGTAATATGTATCACGCCATTAGTTTTCCTTTTTGTCGTGGCGCTTGTTAGAACTGACCAGTCTTTGCTTTGTTTGATAACTGCGGACAATTAATTCAAAGATAAACAAATTAAAAACAAGACAATTAACAAGTTTGCTTGCGTAATTTTAATTTCTTATATATTGAGCTATTTTCTGGTAAGAAAAATGTAAGATTTACCATGTCACGAGCGTGGGACAATAAATAATCTAATTCCCCAACCACAGGCTTGTCATCCTCTGTTTGTGTGGTGTGCTTTGCGTTTATAGCGGCGGTACTTGTTGATCAAACTAGCTAAACTAAAGGCGAAGTTTAGGGCTTGTAAAACTGACGAAAATGAAAGAAAAACTTAAAATTGCTGCCATAAGGTTTTGCTTTGTTTTTCTGTGTTTACTTTGGTGATTTAAAGCTCGCGAGGGCAATGTTTTTAAAATAGCGCTTTTCCTATAAACACAGAAAAACGAATCAAAACCTTTTGGCAGTAATGTTTCGAAGCACCAAGTTTTTGACAAATCGTCCGGTTACACGTCGTTACTTGACTTTCTGTTAAGTGTTTGATATCTGGGTGTGATACTAGGGAGTCACTCCCTGTAGTGGGTTATCAAGAGAGGCTCCGCCCGAAGGAGGTGCCTTTTTCGCATTTACACTACGCGAAAGGGTAGGGAGAATGCTAGGGTCGTGAGTTACCTGTGATTTATATCTTATACAGACAAACTGTTGCTGCATGCGGTTAATTGCTTCAGCTTCAGGACTGCGAAAATTTATTCCTTAGGCCATCCTTCTTTTCCTTTTCTTCAAAGTTCAACCTAGATATCAAGAAAATGTTCTTCATGTATTGAAAATGGTGGGCATGTTCAACGCGGAAACGTCATTATTGAACTAAGGTAACTCAATGCTGTCTGTTAGAAAGAAAATTTGTTAGCAAGTATACCAACATTTTATAGGTCTTTACTAGTCTTCCCTGTTGTGAAGCAGACAGAAGCTGTCAGTATCACTGAAAAAAGGGAAAATATTGTCTCAAGTATTTATCATTCAAAGAACTATGCCGATGATCTATTTTTGGTAAAAATTTAAGTCAAGTTGAAAAGCCTCGGGATTTCAGGGGTGTTTCCAAACTTAGTTATTCATTCAATATATGGCTTTTCCTCTCGCAATCGTTAATGACTCTAGTCCCCTGAAACCACTTAACAAAACAAAGCTATATATATATTATTTGCCGGCCGGGAGGTCCGTATTGAGAAAAACTGTGCCAGAGGTCTTGAGTACGGCCCGAGGCCGCAGGCCGAGGGCCGTGCTCAAGACCGAGGGCACAGTTTTTCTCAATACGGACCGACCAAGGCCGGCAAATAATATTTTTATTTTTTTCTTGTTGTTTTTCAAAAGTTAAACGTGTCTTGTTGTTTTCGGAAAGCAACGTTTTGCAAGCGCGCGTAAAATGAACCATGAAACGAAGCCGTTTGTGACACCAGAGCAGCAAAATACGCTTTTTTACTCTGTTAAAACTCAGAAATCACAGGAAGCAATATAACTAAAAGAAACCCCTTTATTTTCCCAAATTTCGATACATATTGCTAACTCCTGCTCGATTTACTCAAATGTTTGTCGAAAGGGAAGAGGCGATTTACATTGTACAACCTTCGGTATTTTAACAAGAAATTTTGGAAAGAAAGTTTTTAACGACAATGTACAAAAAATTTCAGAATTCTAAGTTTCGGAGAACATTTTAAAGATTTTAAAGGTTTTAAAAACCCATTACAAATTTTTTTTTATTGACGTTCCGTTGACCGCGGTCAAGATCGGAAAATTCCGCCCGCTCCCGGAACCAATCAGATTGCAGGATTTGGTTCATCTTGCCCGCTCACGCGCTGAGAAAAAAATAAATACCTGTTATTCATTTCTCCTGCGTGTGACCGTGGATTGGTATACTTGAGACCTCTTTTCTCCACTCCAATTACCTGCAATACTTTGCAAAACTGCAAAAGATCAAAATGATTGAAATAATATTATTGGCACTAAAAGAAGATTACTTTTATCAAAAGAGTGCATAAAAAGGCCACGAGTGCGCTTCTGTGCAGATACGGTATCAAAATCGATCGCAGAACTAAAAAGAGTGAATCGTATAATTCATAGGAGCTGTCGATAAAACACTAAATTGTGCGTAGCTTGGCAATGAAGAAGGCTATTTCAGTAAGTCTGATTATTTAGCATGCAAGTAGCTGCTTGTAAATTATCGCGCGCGTGTTAAGCGTATGCGCAGTTGTCCCCGTCGCGCGCGCCGTCTCTCACACAACCTCGGCACAAAAACGCACATGCAACGACACAAAAAGCGGTATAACAACTACAAAACACGATTGTTTACACAGAAATTACATTTAAAGGATAGAGAATAATTTATAAGTTAAAAGTGGAGTAATAAAGAGACTTTAACGAAAAGAACAGAATTGAGCCTTGGAAGTGCCAATCCTTACGTTTGAATGTCAATAGAAGTAAACAGCGTTGGGAAGCACGTAAGAATTGCGTGATAGTAAGAAGGAACTTTTGGCCAGGTAGAGGAAAACTTTGTGGTAGGTGATATGGAGGTTGAATAGCTCTGAAGTTAAACTGGAAGTAAATTGACAGGAAGGGAGAAAACAAGGGAGGGAAGATGGAGCCCGAGAAATATTGATAGAGTAGAGAAAATGTATTGAAGGGTGTTATTGAGGGTCAAAAAGGAAGGTGAATAAGTCTGAAGTCGTGATATAAGTACGAGTAAGAAGGAATTCAACGTTGATGAAGCAGTATGTATATATGTGGGCACAAGAGCGAGAGAAGCTGTTACAATAAGATTGTTGGCTCAACGACGCGGCGCGAAAATGACTACCGACTGAGACCCTGCCAGTTGACGCTTCCTGTATCGTTTGCAGATGTGGCCGCGCCAATATGGATTACCAAGACAATGCATGCTGATAGAATGTACCCAAGACGATGGAGGGCGAAAATCAGTTCAATTGCAGCAAGTGTAAGACGGTTAGTTTGTAGTGACAACGAAAATATAACGATGAGCGTGCATCTGTGCACATAAGGTACCAAAAACGAATGGCGGGACTTAAAAAACGATGAGGAAATGCAGAGTTAGGAGCAGCTTGCAGACGATGATTTATGCAGACAGATTGCATACGAGACGATGAACGAGTCCAATGGTTCGAATTGCACAAAACGATGAAGACTGGGTTGTCAATGAAATGAGGGGCAAACGCACATCAATAGCTGCACCTTGACAACGATTATCAAGTAATAACGATTATGATAATGATGAATGAATCATATTTCATAAAATGCAGATAGATTGTACCCAAGATTTTCGCGCGTCGACGCGGAGAAGACGAGCGCGAGATAAACCGAAAACTGAGAACAGTAAATAATAGGATTTATAGGCATGAGGGAATGTCGTCCAAACACACAATGAAGTTGCAGCTTGCACAAGATGATGGATGCAGATATGTTACAGGCGAGACGATAAATATGGAAAATGACTTGAATTTCACATTAAGGCAAGTACAAGGAAGGTAGTTCTAAAATAAAATGAATATATAAAAAGACTTTATCAAAATAAATCAGAGGATTAAAAACGGTGAATTGTAGGTTGCATACTGGGAAGATGGAGAACAAACGCGCGCGAGATAAATCAAACCCTGAGAACAGTACATATTTAGCCTGCAGAAGGAAAAAGAAGACGTCTGCGCGCAGGCTACACATATTAGGATTTATAGGAATGAAGAAATGTCCAACAAGCACACAATGCAGTTTGCAATTTGCACAAGATGATCCGTGGTGATAGATTACTTAGGAGACGATGGATGGATGAATCAAACGTCTTAAATTACGCATAAAGGTTTGTGCAAGGTTGCCAGTTTGCAAAATAAAAGGAATGTACAAAAAGGTTATGAGCGTGCTTCTGTGAGAATAAGGTATCAAAATGAATCACAGGATTAAAAGCAGTGAATTGCGGATTGCAAGTTGAGCAAATGCGAGAGAAAAACGCAATCAATTGCAGCTTCCATAGGATGATGGATGGAGATTGTACACTATCACAGATGTCGCTAGTGATCGATTTGCACAGAAAACGTGAAGTCAATAAGTGCGCATCTGCGTTGATACCGAAGTGAATTGCATACTGCGATTGAAAATGGTGATTGAGTTGCGTATGAAACAAGGCGCAAAGGCAAATCAATAGCTGCATCTTGATAACGATGATAATAACCATAGCGATAACGATAATGTTAATGATAGCATAAAGATAATGATAATAATGAATGAATCATATTGCATAAAATGATGAAGACACTGTCATCACGTGTAGGCGTGGAGAAGACGCGTGCGAGATGGATCACCGATGGACCACTGGACCACCAAGTGAGAACAGTACATTATAGGTTTAATTTTATAGGAGTGACGAAATGTCGAACAAACATGGAATGCACTTTGCAGCTTCCACAAGATGGTGGATGCAGATAGATTACGTACTAGACAATGGATCAGGCAAATGACTTGCGTTGCACAAAAAGATAAGTGTAAGGCCGTTATTTTACAAAAAAAGTAGTGTGTAAAAAGGCTATATGAGCGCTTCTGAGCAAATAAGGTATCAAATGAATCACAGGACTAAGAACGGTGAATTTTAGATCGCATGCTGAGGAGATACGAGACAAACACGCAATCAAGTGCAGCTTGCATAAGACAGTGGATGGAGTTAGATTGCACACTATGGCATGGATGGCGCTAATGATCGATTTGCACACAATAATGAGGCGTTGACAAGATACCGAAGTGAATAGCAGAACTGAAAATGGCGAATTATTGGTTGCGAATAAAACGAGGACAAACGCACATCAGCTACGCATTGACAATGACCGTAATAACCAACGTGATAACGATAATGAAATGGTAATGATAGCGATAATGATGAATGAATCATATTGCATAAAATGATAAAGACACTGTTGTCGCGCGCAGACGTGGAGAGGACGCGCTTGAGACGAACCGAAAAATAAGAACACTATATTATAGGATTTATAGGAATGATGAAATGTCGAGCAAACGCACAATGCAGTTTGTTGCTTCCACGAGATGATGCATGCAGATAGATTACATACGAGACGATAGCTGGATGAAAGAAATTGCACATACTGTATAGGTAAGCACAAGGCAGGTAGTTTACAAGAGATAAAACGAGTGTATAAAAAGGCTATGAGCGCGCTTCTGTGTTAATAAAGTATGAATCACAGGACAAAAAACGGTGAATTGCAGATTGCATGCTGAGCAAATGGGAGACAAATGCGCATCGAGTGCAGCTTGCATGAGATGAGCAATGCAGATAAATTTCACACTAGTTATACTATAGATGTTATTAACGGATCGATTTACAAAAAACGATGAATCAAATGGTGCATTTCTTGTGAATAACATATCGAAGTGAATAGCAGACTGCGAATAAGAATGGTAAATGGGTTGTGCACGAAGAGAGGGGCAAACGCACAATAGCTGTGCCTTGACAACGAATTGACAAATGCACAATCGAGTGCAGCCGTGCATAAGATGATGGATGTAGATAGATTGCATACTATACCATGGATGAATATTTACACAAAAAGACGAAGTCAATTGGCGTGCTTCTCCGTGGACAGGATATGGAAGTGAGAACTGGAAATGGCAAATGACGGGTTGCATATGAAACGAGGAGGAAACGGACAATAGCTTCACTTTCAACGACGATAATAACCATAGCGATAACGACAATGATAATGACAGCATAAAGATAATGATAACAATGACGATGAATGAATCATATTGCTTAAAATGATAAAGACACTGTCATCGCGCGCGCGTAGACGCGGAGAAGACGTAGAATGAGGATATGCCAAACAAGCACACAGTGCAGTTTGCAGCTTGCGAGATGATGGACACATAGGTTACATACGAGACGATGGACGGATGAAGCCGAATGATTTGGATTAAACAGAACGGTAAGTGTAGGGCAGCTGGTTTGCAAAATAAAACGAATGTAAAAAAGCTATGAGCGCGCTTCTGTGCGAGCAAATGATCCAAATAAATCATAGGGCTAAAAATGGTGAATTGTAGATTGCAAGCTGAGAAGATGCTAGACGTGCAATCGAATGCAGCTTGCAAAAGAAGATCGATGCAGATAAACGATGTGATTACCGGATCGATTAGCAAAGAGAAGGTGACGTCAGTTAACGCATTTCTGCGTGGGTAAAATACCGAATTGAACAGCAGATCTGAAAATGGCGAATTATGTGTTGCGAATGAAACAAGGGGCAAACGCACGATAGCTTCACCTTGGTGATAACCATAGCGATAATAATAATGGTGGTGATACCAAATACGATGGCGATAATATTAATCATAATGATAACGATAATGGTAATGTGGTAGTAAAAATAACTATAATGATAACAATAATGATGAATAATGATTGATAATGATGATAATGATAATAACAAGGATAACAACTAGATAAATACAAATATAATGATATCGATAACATGAAATAACGGTAGGATAACGACAGTTATAACGATAAAGATAAGGGAAGTGATAACGATAATGAAACGACAATGATACTAGTGCTATATATAACGATAAAGATGATGATAACGAGGTTAATAATGGCAGCAATATTGTTAATGACAACAATAACATTATCAATAGGATAAAGATACGTTTAACAACAACAATCAAACTTCTATTTAAAAAAAAGAGAAAATGTAGCATTAACGAAGGCGGAAATGAATTGTCAAGGATCTTAAAAGCACATTAATGCTAAACTGAACTCAAATCCCTTAGTTTGAACCTGATAAGACAAATGTATAAATAAGATCTCATAATTAACCAGTTCGAAATGTAGACCACTGAACCAGCTTCCACATTTTTTCTCTCCCATGGCACAGATTTTTCGAAACTGCGTCAGAACAAAAGAAAGTGATAATCAGTGTCTTGAATATTCTCTTCGCCTTTTTTGTTTTGTTTTGGCCATCATGCTGTCTTCATCTTGCGATCTGTCGTTTCCCTTTGCCCTCGTCCTTTCTGCGAAGTGGATCTTAAGAACAAGCATCATAACCCTAATCATAAACACAATCACTTTAAGAAAAACAATTAAAATACTGAGCCGCTGATAACACAGTTAGATTAAAACCATAAAATTAAATGTCAAAAATATAAAAAACGTAGGAGCTATAAAGTATAAGTAAAAAAAGAATGAAAGAAGAGTCATAAAAACATGATGTATTGTTTCTAGAAGGAAGTTTGAAAAAGGAAAAATTCGAAGTTTTTATTATGCCAAAAAGACCCTTAGGTGAACCTTTTTCAAAAACAATGTTCATAATTCAGCTGAGGCTAGCTGTTCAAATTGCGGCTCAGCCATCCTCGAAGGTCGATAATATGACGTAACTGCTTTTTCATCATGCTAAAACATTCAAATGTAAACCGGCTTTACATTACTTATTTAACGTTTTTCACAGATGCCTTGCATTCCTTTTTTACCACGTATAAACAAGTTTTGGTTACTCATGAATTCCTTAAAATAGTCATGTTATGCTATGCTATGCAACTAATAACCCAAATTTTACCTTATGTTAGAGATCACAACACCGGGTTTATATCAACTTCATGAAAGGAAATTTCCTTTAAACCGGAATTTCTTCATTCTCATAACATAAAAATACCATGCTTAGCCGTGAAAAGGACGCACGATAGACGTAACAAGAAGCGGTCCTGTAAGCCGCATAACCGAACCGAATATGTGCCCCAAAGCCCACCCACTGATATTGAAATTTTGCATGTACCCAACCTATGGATCTAGAGGAACAAGCAAACGGACAAACGAAGGTTCAGACCAAGGAAAGAACGATAAGGAGAAGGAAAGAAAAAGGAACGAAGAAATATTACACAAGATGAAGGAAAGGAGGGAGGGAAGAAAAATTAAACAGCAGAACAAAGAACGAACACAGTCTTAATTTCAAATAAAGAGCTGACTCAAGCACTACACCAACTTGCTACTTCATTAGGGCAAATTTGATTATTTACAGTACTGCGAGTACTGGTATTGTGTCTGTACGGCGTGTACTCCCTCGGACTGTGCCTGTACTGCAAGTGTTCGTGCTCTGCCTGTGCCCGCTTCTCTTTTCTCTTACTCGTAGGAATAAGGAAAGATCGAAAGGGCGGACGACAGACAGACAAAGGTACGATTGAACGGTCGGACGAACGATCGGACCAACTGGAACGGATGATCGCACCAACGATCGAACGAAGGCACGATCGAACGGGAGGGCGGACGAACGATCGGACCAGCGAACGATCGATCGTACGAAGAAACGTACGAAGCAACGAACGCACGGGCGGGCGAACAATCGAACCAAGGAAAGAAAGATAAGGAGAAGGAAAGAAGATATAAAACAAGGTGAAAGAAAGGACAGACGAAAGAAAAATTAAACAAACAGTCCAAAAGAACGAAGGGAAAGACAGACAAAAAGGTTCGATCGAACGGGCGGACGAACGTTCAGACCAACGAACGAATGATCGTACGAAAGATCGAAAGATGGCACGGTCGAACGGAAGGGCGGACGAACGACCGCACCAGGGAACGATCGATCGGACGAAGAAACGTGCGAAGGAACCAACGCACGGGCGGGCGAACAATCGAACCAAGAAAAGAAAGATAAGGAGAAGGAAAGAAAAAAGAACGAACAAATAGAATAGAAGGTGAAAGAAAGGACAGACGAAAGAAAATTAAACAACAGTCCAAAAGAACGAATGGAAATACGGACAAGGGTACGATCGAACGGGCGGACGAACGTTCGGACCAGCGAACGAATGATCGTACGAAAAATCGAACAATGGCACGATCGAACGGGAGGGCGAACGACCGGACCAGCGAACGATCGATCGGACGAAGAAACGTGCGAAGGAACGAACGCACGGGCGGACGTATAATCGAACCAAGGAAAGAACAACAAGGAGAAGGATAAAGGGAGAAAAAGGACAGAAAATGTAAGAAAAGACAGATGGGCACAGGCACAGCACGAGTATTTGCAGTACAAGCATTGTACGAATACTCGCCGTACAGGCGCAGTGCGGGTACACGCCGTAAAGCCACAGTACTGGTACTCGCAGTACTGTAGATAATCAAGTTGTCCTAATGAAGTAGCAAGTTGGGGTATTGCTTAAGTTAGCTCCCCATTTGAAATTAAGAACAGTAGAGGGGGCATTAAGGTTGTACTGTTTTATGGAAAGAAAAAATGCTCGCTTTGAAATAAATACACTGAAGGAAAAGGCGAAAAGTGTGTCAATGCAGTCCATATTTGTTTGTCTATCGCGCTGTCTACCTTCGTGTTAAACTACATATTTCTGTTTCATTGGTTGATTGAATAAAAGCTCACGTTATTCCTATTTAATGTGAATCTTTCTCCTGTAAAGATTATCTTTAATTCCAACGATGAAATACCACCTGTTAACCATGACGCAATGGAAAGTTCAAAATTTCACCTTGGTTGCTACCCGCCCCTCCCCCTCCCCCACCTTCCAAAATCCATTAAGTTACAAATTTTCTTTGTTTGTGTTTGAGTCAATTGTAAATGATATCCTCCCTATCTGTTTTCCAACTATTTTTAAATGTATTTTATGTATAGCCGTAATATTCGGTTTAGTATCAACATCCATTTGTAGATATTTACTAACATGCAATGGTTTGCACCTCGAGGACCGATTACCTAAAAAACTTTTAATATAATATTTTAACACAGTAATTTTTATCAAAATGCTTTATTCATATACCTGGAGGAAAAATTTCTCCCCTTCTTATACGTCAAGGACAAGCCAAAACAGAATGTCCTATGATCGCCACATTTTCTCCCGGACTTTTATTCGCTCTGGCTCAGTTGCTTAAAGGGTCCATGCCTCCATGTATTTCGCGTTGTTATTTCTGCCAAACGTTGCCACCCTTTCGTATACTTCGCCTTAGCTATCTTTCCTTTCACTTTGCTGCGTGCTAAGCCCTTGGCCCTCTCATATACTAAAATAACAATTTTCCCAACCTTTAGTATACTGAGAGCTTAAAAAGGTACCCCTTTCGGGCGGAGCCTCCCCGTACAGCCCACTATAGGGATTACCCCAGGGGGTTCACACCGATTTTCGGTTGAGCCGCATTTCGAAGTTTCCTAGTTTCTTGTAAAAACAGAAACTCCCTGAAACTTTTAAAGTTGTTTTTGAACTTAGTTCACCAAAATAGGCTTTGTGACATCAACAAGGAAAAATTAAAATTTTCACCGGATTCTCAAAGGCTTCCAAAAGCAGCTTTTTGAGCATTTTCAAATGAGTGTCGTAAAACCAAATCCAAAGTTATCACCCCAGCCAATCACAACAAACACAATTTACTCAATGAACCAATCAGAACTCGAAGCAAATAATGACATGGAAGCGGCGCCAAGCGCGGGAAAACGGGTGCAAGTAAGTCGCGAATGGTTGGATTTTACTTATGATTGGTCGAGAAATTGGTGCGAAATTTTTTAACCAATCAGAGAGCGAAGTAATGCGAAGCCACATCAAAACACGAATTACTTTCGACATTCAACGGAAAACAGCTTCAAAACAATTAAAGGACAAAGAAAAGCATACGATACCAAGACCATAATGTCTTCCACGAAATTCCTTGTCGTTTTAGAGTTGCCATTCATAGCTCATATTTTGCCCATATGGAATGCTATAGCTTGTGGTGCAGGTTTTTCCTGGAAAGGTTGAACGCTTGTTAAGAGACTATTTCACTTCCTGAATGACGTCTTGTTCCTGAAAGCAAAATGAAAAGAAAAGTGTTACTTTCTAACCTTTTAATTTGTATCAAATAGCAAGAGAGCCTTTAAAACTGCCATAAAACAAAGATCACTAAATTGAAGAACTCGAGATATTGTAACCTTATGATTGGAAGAAAAAATCAAGAGACAGTTAAGACATTTTTGCAGTACAAAATTTCATGCCTGCACACATTCCCGGCTCCCAGGTAAAGCTTTCTCATCCGTGGAAGATCTGCTCCGGGGACTGATTTGGACGTCTTTAGATACTATGTACCCATTTAGAAGACAAGTACCCTAGATCCATGTCTGAGATGAAGCCTAGCGGAGGACCATAAAAACGGTTCTTTTTCGAAAGGAAAAGGCTAGCTGCTTGAACATTTTGCAAGTGTTCTTGACTGTTTTTTTTTTCTTTGCGCGATCGAGTTAATTAGGACATTTTTAAGTGATGAAGAGAAAATTTCTTATCGTTACCCACTTGTCTTACCAGATAAATTTAAAGGAATAATCGTTTTTACTCAAAACCAAAATGGAAAATTATTGAAAAATTGCGACACTGGATTTATAAGATTATTTTAAATAACTCAGTATATTTTTGCCTTTAGGCAATTTGTGTTCAATGTTTTATCAATTTTGTCCAAACTAACCAGGATAACATATAAGTAAAGGAGAATAATGAGAACTGGAAATTTCGTGAGGTTTTGTCGACGTGAACAGGTTTTTCAGATGTTCCAGATTTTAGATTTAATCAAATGCAAAGGTTGTTCTCTTGTTCAATACAATATGTTAATACTTTAAAATATTTTGTCCAAAGATACATAGCTGCGGAATGTATATTCTAAAAAATGATTTACATTTAAATCATTAAATTATTCGAGAAACATTTTGAACGTTACAACTCAGTTTGACAAACAGTGAAATACACGGACCACATTCTAACTCAAAATCGATTCTGTAATTTTAAAGAGTTCCTGTCCATGATGCTTGACATTTCGTCGAAACCATAGCAACAAATTCCTTTGGAAAATGTTACTAAATTTAAAAGAAAAAGCAGGTGCCCTTTGCTTACATTAAGTTGACAAACAAATTACCTTTAAGAGCCGTTATAAATATCCTAAAATTGTTGCAAATAGTTCCGTTCGTCGTGATTGTTTCTCCATGGAGTCGACACACTTTACGTTGCAGCTGTTTGTCTTCTTTGATGGAAATCTTGCACCGTTCATCCAACCTTCAACATAGTCCTGGAGGTTGAACTTTTTTTCATGGCCATGAAGTGTCCTGATCGTTAAGAAATTGTACATAAGTCTTATTAATTAAGACGAAAAATTACCGTTAAAATTACAATTCAAACTCGTGCACAAGTTTCTTGTCAACTTCTTGCCATTATTGCCGAAAATGTCCCAAAGTTTAGAACTACTCTTCTGTTGCTTCAGTACTGATTGCATATTTAACGTTCTCGGTAAGTTTTCAAAACAGCCAAGAAATTTTTGGGTTGAAATTGGAACTTATAAGGAAAATAACACTTGAAACGGCTGCGTTAGCTGGCTACTTTCTATTCAGTTTTCCAATGTAACGTTCACAAGGCGACAAAATTTTCAAAAATAGCGCGAATTTTGCAAGCGTGCTTATTCTTTCTTTTGATTGATTCAAATCAAGTTTTGGAGTCTTTCCATTGGCTGAATGGTGACAGCAGTTGTAAATCACACCCACTCAGAAATGCAAGTTATTTTTTGATGGGAAAAATGGCCTATTCTTTATGCAGTTACGACGGAATTTTACAACAAAATGAAATAATTGCAATGAAATTCTCTCACTGGCTTTAATGAAAGGGTGTGAGGATTAAGGGTGAAAAATAATGGAAATGGTTAGGGATAAAGTTGATGACAAATATAAGTACTCAAAATAGAAAACCGACCTCAAATGGAACAGAATTACGGAGAACCTCCTGTAAAGTCGTATGAACGGAAAAACTCGCAAAGAATACACGTTAGAGCAAAGCTTTAACTGATATAGGCAAAAAACACGCGCGTGGAAGGCGTGCTTCTGTGCTTGCCGCATACTCCATGAATACACTATTTAACAATTACTAATAGATTATGAGCTCAAAATTTCCATTTAAACAATAGAGTTCTTCTTTCGCCGGAAGATAGGTTGCCCGAGGAAATTTTGTTCTAAGGCTTATATGAAGTTTGAATCTCAAATTTCCAAGGGATCCTATCACACACAGGGCCTGAGATAGAAGGACTCTACTGTTTTTATAGTACAACGCTAAATTTTGAGCGAAAATTGCCAAAAACGGTCACTAGGCGCTGATAGGCGCACGCTGAGGAGAGACACAATATATTGCGCCACGTGATCGATTTCCACCAATAGGAGCACGCCAAAATTTAGCGTCGTGCTATAACGCGTGCTAGTTGATGAGGGCGAAGCCCGCATAGATACCGAGAGCGAATAATCTAATTGTTTTAGTATAAATGTCGATTAATATTCCACTAAAGCGAAAAGTTTTGCTTCATTGTATTGTTACTTTGAAGTACAAGACTGCGCCTACCGCTCACCTAGAATTATAATGACGAGATTGCACAGGGTCATGTGATTGACATGTGATTGACATGTGATTGACATGTGATTGTCATGTGATTAACATGTGATCGATTTTCTTGACCAATCACCGCCTTTTCTTTCAAATGCGCGCGCTATGATTAAACAATGGCGTCAGCTTCGTTACTAAGGTAAACAAGTTGACAGAAATTCTTACTTTCATACTGACTTGCGATGAGAATTGTCAATAGTTTGAGAAGTTAGGGCTAAAGAAAAGAGAGTTTCTTCACCGTGAGCTTAGCAATCAGTAGCAATCAGCGACACAGTCTCTCAAGTTGCGAAGAAACGGGTAAGCGGGGTTTGAATGTGAATGATTATTTTTCAAACTTGTGCGTGGAAAATTCTCGCGTTTTGGGCCATTTCTTTTCAAGTTGAAATTTTCGCTCGTGCACTGGGACTGAAAGATAGAAATTTCAGTTTTGAAAAACTCTTGCCATAATGTCGGGCCAAATATTTTTTAGCATCTTCGTGGTTTTGTGGCCCAAAAACCGAGGAGTCATTTTATTAGCCCCCACGTTAAGAGTTCAATTCAAGTCGGCAAGCGATTGAGTATCGGGTAATGATGACGTAGTTAAAGAGGTGCGCACAAGAGATTTTAGAATAATTACAGATGTTCCTTTTTCTCAAAAGATCAGGGCACAGGACAAGATCAACGAGCGCGCAAGTGAGCAAACGTGGTTTCTTTTTTTAACTGAGCGCAAACGCAGTGGTGAGATAAGCCCTCGTCGTTTCTTACCTCGCCACATTGTTCGCGCTTGTGAAAAGCACTGAGAGGGACAAGCATCTAATTTCTCCTTACAATATCACTAATTGATCAAATACACGGGGCACGAGAATAAAGTAAATGATCAACAGACGATGTTCAATCACATTCTCTCAACCAGTAACATAAGAAATATATCGAGAACAGTGAGGAAAATATGCATATTGATATTGGGGCTTAAAGGGTTAAAACGTTTACAGTTTTGCACATACACAAGATTACCAAGAAACTTGAACAAATCGAATTTTGTAAACAAACAACTTCATGACCTTCATATTTCGAGTTCTCTGTTTATAAGCGCAGCGTCATTTTTTTTTTAAATCTATCACGCGTGAGCGTTTTTCAGCGTTTTTTTCTATCGGTTGCATTTATTTGCTTGGAGTTGATGAGGGTAAATTATGAAAAAGAACCGCGCCTGGAAATCTAAATGTGTCTTTTCCCAGCGTGAACTTAGGATTCGGTAGACGAATGTCGTTCCTTTGTCTTAACGGCGAACCTGTCTCAAACCAGCCCAGAATTCTTGAGGGCGCGTTATTTCGAAGCTAGTCAAGTTATTTTTGTCCCGGATTAGGAATATTAAAGCCCGGGGGGGGTACCAATTGGTTTATTGTGCTGTTTTCGTTTTTTTTTTTTTGATTGACAAGAGTAATTACTTTGGTTTTGGTTTCGCGACACTCATTTGAAAGCCGCTTAAATACCCGGGGGGTACTTCCCGAAGATTTGGGTGGGGTGGGGGTGTGTGGCGCGCTTCTGGAAACCCTTACCCTATTTCAGACCAAAATATGTGATTTTCCCTACCCTATTTCAGACCTGACCCCAAATTTGATACCCTTTTTCAGACCAGACCCTAACCCCATTTTGTTTACGTAAACATTTGAGAAGGGCTTCAAATTCCCAACGTTAATCAAACCTCAGTTCTGTGGTGAAGAAAATTAATGAAAAGGTAGCTTCATGTAAGAACCACACCAGATCCCATATCAGAGTGCACAAACCTCACCCTATTTCAGACCAAAATGGTCAAAATCCATACCCTATTTCAGACCAAAAGGGTTCAAAAACCATACCCTTTAGCGCCGTATATACCTATATATATAGCTTATACTAAAGGGAGTACCCCCCCCCCGGGCTTTAGTATTCCTTAGCCGGGACAAAAATAACTTGACTAGCTTCGAAATAACGCGTCCTCAAGAATTCTAGGCTGATTTGAGACAGGTTCGGCCTTAAACACTCTTTTCTTTAAAGGTTTCAAGCAAGGTGTCTCAGATAGGAGAAGTGACCGCAACTTTTTTTCAAAGGTACGATCACCTTGCCCAACTGAAACCTTGCTACCGGGCAGCCGAAAAACAGCATCAAAAAACGCACCGTTAACGACACTGGGACAACCACCAAGGAAATATGCATCAGCTTTATGAAAACTTGCTGCTGATTTGCTATCCTTTCTTTTGAGACCAGGGAAAAACCCACCACCTTCATGTTCAGTTGAAGCAATTTAACTGTTTTATCTGAACCCAAAGGTTGTGGGGTTTTCACCACCCCATATTAATATCAAAATAAAATAAAATATTATTATTTCGTCACCACCCAATGTTAGAATACTAGGTGATGATGTCTTGTCTCTTCACACTTTTCTTCACACACTTTTTACTGACTCGTCCCCGGACGTCTTCATGTCGCGCGACGCGCGCAGCACGGGAGCGCGAGGTGTAGGTAATGGGTAGTGAGAAAGCAATGGATTCCCATCACCCCTTGCTATCACACCTCGCGTTCCCGTACCACGCGCGTCGCTGACATGAAGACGACTGGGGACGAATCAGCACTATTCACACGAGCAGGAGCCCGTCAGCTTGAGTCCGGATCCCGGCTCTAATGCCGCGTTGGTTCACCATCTAAAATGTTCGATTCGTAACCCAAGGCATTACGCACGTCTGATAAATAATTTAGAAAACTTGTGGTCCAATCGAAAGGCTTCTTTCCGAGTTTGAATTTGCGGGAAATACAATCTAAAAATAAATTAAACTGGTTTGTGAAAACGCTGTGACAGGAATATATGACAGTTGCGCTCTCCGGGTTATGGGCTCTTAATACGAGTCATTCTATCTTACGATAGACTAGATTATGCTATCTCAAACTCGAGTTAGCGAGAGTGCTTTCAAATTTTGTACTATATATTAATGTTTCCGAGTTTCTATTTTAACATTCAACGAATACAGTGACTACTATTGACCTCGCAAAAAGTGATAACCTAAGGATCATGCAAATATGCACTTACTTATGAAGGTAAACAGAACTCTTTTATCTTGTGAAAGGGTTTAAAACTGCAGCAGTAAATACTTTACATAAATATGACACCACTACTTTTTTGAAAAAAAAAACTTAACAAAGACAAATAAAACGAACCAAAAGTAAAACTGACAACTGAAAATGTTTTTCCTATTGCAGACATTCCAGCATTATGTTTACTTTCATAGTGTAGGAAAGCGGGCAATTTTAAATTGCCCGGCGCCTTACCTATGAAGGTAAACACAATTCTCGTACAGGGCAAGGCGAAGCGCTCCGAGGGCTAAGATTGATTTCTCTTTTTCACTTTATTCCTTTTTTATTCTTTGACTCACAGTGCTATATAAGAAGTCATCGGAGATATAATTAGTAGAAAAATAAATTAGCAAGTTACTGTTCTCCAGTTATTGGAAAGGAACAATTTCTGTTAATTTATCAAAATGCGGAAGGTGGTACAGCGCATTAGTCTGGTACATGTCTGTGCATGTGGTGATAGGCTCGAAGGTACAGTTTTTGCACCAGCTGAGTATGCACAAATAACACCATAGCTTTCACCAGACAGTAGGCCACAGTTTTCGTGATAAAAGTAATTGTTCAGTACAGTGAGTATAATGATCTTAGTAGCTCAATAATGCTTACAGACATTGGCCCAGTTTCTATCGCATGAAACACCAAAAACCGATAAGGATTTACAGCGCAGGTACTGTTAGAACTTGGCTTGCATTAATAAATTCAGGGTGTTAACCGGTTGAGATCAACACTGAATTAATCATGGTAAAGTTTTTCTCAAAACCTCTGGTAGCACATTGGTAACAAAGGTTACAGGATTTTCAAATGTTCCGCTTTCACGGGGAAAAGAATACCACATATTGTCCACTTTCACTACTGGACGTGGTCCTGACAACAATGATTTTTAAGTATTGAATATTGTTTTGTGCAAATGGTCCAGCTAACCGTAGCCCCACCCCCCCCCCCCCCCCTCCTTACCACTTGAAGGCATAGTATTAACCCACAAGGCAGGGACTGCTCATATTCTAAGCAAATATTCGTATGAGCGGTTCATTAAAGCTACAACTCAGTCAAGTTTAATTAAAGCAAAATGCAGAAGATCACCCACATATAAAAAACATTTTATTAAACTTAAATCTTGATTACTGAGTGTGTAGTTGCCTTATAGTAAGTCTATAAAATTAAAAGATGCTTGTGGAATTTTTTGATGCAAAATTCTCCATCACCATAATTGTATAGGATGAATATCCAGCTATTTTGTGGACCTGCAAGTCATGAAAACTACACTCTAAACAGCTTGAAATTGATTCAGTCTGGGGAATTTTCCAGTCAGATTACATGTTATTCCATACTTCAAAAGGTTAAAAATTTAAACATTGACAAACGTATAAACTTGTTTTCGTTTATTTAACTTTCTATAAATCACTTTTTCTTCTTAATAACAATTGGTGGCCTTCACAATTCAACCCTGCCTTCCTGAAACATTTGAAAACTTTTCTCCTAGTTTAAACAATTGGTTGCCTCCAAGATCATTTGAATATATACAGTCAAATTAAACCTCCCTCAGTGAACACCTCCACTGATCAATGGTTTCTTTTTAATTCTCAATGTCCAGAGGACTCATAACTGACCGTTTTCGGCTAATTTTGCCATGCAAATCTATCTCATTGATATAAAAATGATGCAACAAAGCATGAGTAAAAGTTTACTTATTCAGGAAAAATTCAACTATGTGGAATTATAAATTTACCCAATATTTTCTGATACAGAGCTTTAATGTGTTTGTTTTAAAACTGGTATATAAAACTGTAAAAATTTGGGGAACCCAACACCTCTTCAGTTATGAGAACATATTTAAATAGATAAGTATAAATTTCAACTAGCATTAATTAAAATAGTGTATACAAAATGTGGCCTTTCAGGCTCTGATTAGAATTAAAACTTGTTTATCAACAAAGGACTTGGAGTGTTTGGGGAACGATCAGCCAGTGGAGAAAAACTCTGAAAAAAAAAAAAGAAAACAGCAATATTATTAAAATGTATTTACAGGCTGGTAGAAATGTTTACTTTTACAGTGGACTGTAAAATCCATGTTCTAAAGCGGCCTTCACACGTCAAACTAATGTTGGCCAACTCGTGTTGGCCAACTGAAATTGGTGTGTGTGTGAACGACACAACAACATGTTGGCAAACTGTAGGGAAAAAGTTGGCAAGAATAGAGACAAGTTCTATTCGTCGCCAACAGTTTGCCAACATGTTGTTGTGTCATTCACATACACCTATTTAAGTTTGCCAACACGAGCTGGCCAGCATTAGTTTGACATGTGAATGCTGCTTAACTCTTCAGTTAATACATCAGCTTTGTTACCAGGCTTTATGCTTTTAGTGAGTGAAACAAGCTCAGTTGGAGGCTTGAGGCCATTTAATTTTGTACAAAGGACAACTAGGAAAGGCTGAATTTACATAAGCCTTTGACTTTAACCCAGCATTTACTCTATAAATATTAACTAAATATTATTTAATAAAATACATCTGGTTTTTTAAGCCTCCGTTCCACTCTTGTTTTACGTGACCAGCAAAGAAAAAAAGCCAGAAAAAAAGGGTGCATGCTGTTGAAAACTAGTTAACAAGCCTCATAGGGATACCTGTCTTTTCTTCTTAATCCCGGTTGGTGATTCTGGTGATGAATAAGGGTGGGCCTGCTGTAAAACATATTAAACAACCAATTTACAAACATTATGAATATTTTGCTTCTCAGTCCTTAAATAGGGTATCCATTTTGCCCTTTTATGGTATTGTAATCGTGAACCTTAGATGGGGTTTCTTGTATTAGATAAAATTGCCCCACATAAACGCCCCAGTTGACTAAACGAAAAAAGATATGTCTGTTAAGAATTCAAACAACCCGTCAAGGCGATTTTGTAAAAGAAAAGAACATAAAAACGACCTGTTCACACAATTCTTAGTTGTTAGTAGTTATTCCCTTAAATACGGCATTTTTTTGGGTTTGGGCTTCAAAAGAGTATCAATTTTGGAATTTTTAATCCTTAAACAGATTCAGGTTTGGAGAATTCTGCAGCATACAACTATTCTAAATTGACGGGAGTACCCCCCCCCCCCCGGGGTAAAAAGGAGGAATGGGTATTGGCAAGGCACTGACCCCATTAAATACCCCAAGGGTACAAGGAGGCCATGACCTGAGGGTGTGCATGCTTGTGGCTTGATATGAATAATCAAGTAACATTAAAAGTTTCCAGAACTCAGAGCAATTTGGTTAAAAGTTCAAATATTTTGTTCAAAACACACGAACTTCATCAGGGGAGAATCATAGACAGCAAGAGGACTAAGTCCCTCATCCTGATTCAGCCAAGGTTTTCCCTGTTTTATGGCAATGACCTCCTTCACACGACATTAAGCCCAGTAAAAAACAAAGATTTAGTGTTAAATCTAGCCAGATAATGTGCTTTTTTTAGCCATCCACTGGATCCGATTGTTCTTATAAGTACCTGGAATTTTCTCTGCAGTGCTTTAGTCATCATTGGTGTCAGTCCAGTCCCATTTTCATTATTTCTCTGAGAGACTAGGGGAGTCCCCCCAGGACTGCGTGTTATGTTCACTTTCCGTAGATTTCTTCTCATCACTACCATTTCTTCAGGAGTTCTGTTAAATAAACAAGTCTGAATCAAAACCAGGACAAATGACATATGGGAAGGTCGGCACTCTAAGGGGAATGCAAAATAATCTACAGGTAGTAATTGAGAGCTGTTTTAAATTTTGTCTGCCAAAATGGGGCAAAAATTTCGACTGTTTTTGTCCAAGATAGTACACAGTTTTTTTTTAATTGGTACCACAACAGGCATGTTAAATAGTGTAACATACATCAGGAGATATAAATGTACTCACCACCTTTATTGAAAATTTTATCCAGAGTTGATAGTTTATGTTATTTTTAATTTAGGAAGTATTAATCACAGTAGCAAGCTGAACAACCAGTTTTCATAATGTTAGTTGTTCTGCCAGTAAATTGTTCTTACTATGTATTAGCTGGTCACACAATCCAAAATCCACTTGAAGATTCCCCTGGCCCCCCCTCCCCTGCCTCCCTCAAAAAAATAAATAACAGCATAAATTAATAAAAAGAGTTTACCTTAATTTCAGTTTTTCCACTTCAGTTTCTGTCTTCGTCCTTTTCAAAGTAACCTTCTTAATCTCGCTTAAACTTATAACACACTGTCGAATATCTTTACTTTGCCTGTTTTTCTTTGGTGAAGCCTTTTTGGGTTGCATCACAAACTGAAAGCCTGTTGCCTCAGATTCTGATTGAGGTTCCACATTTTCTATGTCCTTAGATTTTTGATCTTGTAAGACTTTTCTCAACTTGACTTTTCTCAAGTCCTCCAGGGTCACTAAAGTTCTTGTAGGCTTGTTTTTAGTTTCCTTTGAACTTGTGCATTTTGATTCAGTCTGAAAACAAATTAAAACTATTTACTTTTAAAGACAATGTCAATCATTAACAATTTCATTCACTTTTTGACAATCAACCACCAGACACAAACTATTAAATTAAGTGAAGTTAAAAACCTGATTTTTGTTCCCTGAAATATACGACAAGATAACTGAAAGCAAAGCACTGGCAGTTGATCTTTTTCCCAATGAATATTTCTGCCCTCATGTAAGACAACTATAGACTGAGTAAACAATGTCTGGTCCAAACAAGCAGGGTCAAAAAAAAATGTAAACTCTAAGTTGAGAGTAGAAAATCAGTGAGGGTGTGTGACTGAGGATCGAAAGCCAAACAAGAACACACAAAAATTGTCAAGAATGCACAAATCCACCAGATTACTCTCCTTTGCAGCCATTATTAGTCTAGCTCCCATTCCCTGCAGTCCATAAATGGGAGCTAGACTAATAATGGCTGCGAAGGAGGCTACCACCAAGCTGGATCAAGAGTTTAAAATCTAATTTTCAACCTTGTCCTTGTTTGGCCCTGGTTTCACATTTGTTTTTCTATTAATTAACACTAATTTAAAAATATTCAATCAAAAAGGAATGATAGTACTGAATTCACAGGCTTATCATCCTCTCTTTGTGTGGTGGGCTGTGCATTTATAATAGCTGTGTAGGCTTATGAAATTAGCAAAACTAAAGCCAAACTTTAAGAGTTTTAAAACTGAGGAAAACGAAATAAAAACTCATAAAATTGCTCTTTTGAGCGAGTCTGAAACTTATTTTGAAAACATCACTTTCGCAAGCCTTAAATCGCCAAAATAAACACAGAAACACAAATCAAAACACCATGGCAGCAATTTTATGAGTTTTTATTTCGTTTTCCTCAGTTTTAAAACTCTTAAATTTCGGCTTTAGTTTTGCTAATTAGATAAACCGACACAGCCGTTATAAATGCACAGCCCACCACACAAACAGAGGATGGTAAGCCTGTGCTGAATTCAAGTAAATCATTGATAATAATCAAATGTACCTGTTTATTCTTGAGAGATGCCAGTGGGAGTGGAGGTGGGGGAAGAACAGGAGGTGGTGGGGGTGGGGGTGGGGGTGGGGGAGGAGCTGGTGGTGCATTCAATATGGGAACACTGCCTGGCAACACACATCCTTGTCTAAATGATGTACAACCAGCTGAATGATCCCTACATGGACAGCTTGTTTCCTATGTTGAGAAATAAAGTAAACATGCCACCATTAAAAGATTATAACTAAAAGAAATTATCACCATCTTTCATCTTACAATTTCATAAATGTGTAACTGTTTAATAAATAAATCATTTCAGTTTTTACAGCTGCTGGTCTTTCCCCCCCCCCCCCCCCACCCCAAAAGAAAACAAGCCAAAAAATGTTTAAATGCCATGTTTGACACCAAATTAGGATAGGTCGTCTTTCCTCATGACCTGGCCATACTTAGATGAAAACAACAGTACTAAAAAAGCTGCATCAAACATGTGAGTGTAGGATTTGTCAGTGAGATATACAATTATCAGTAATCATTTGAAATTAAAATGTTGATCAATATCTACCTTGCTGAGTTCAGATTTCAGAAATTTTACTTCTTCCTCTAGACTGCTCATTCTTCTCATGATTTCTTCAAAGCTATGGATTTGACTCTCCCTCATATTCAGATGATCTTTACCTAGTGGAAACTGCAGAAACAACAGAAGCAGTGTTATTATACCACCGTACAGCCCTGCTGACATGTTTTATGGAAAAAGCATTCTTATTTGGCAATCTGACATATCTAGGGCCAGACAGATTGACACGGGCCAGTCTGGGACCTAAAATGGAGGGTGTTGTCCTAACCAGGTTGGTATTTTTTGTCGTAAACAGGCTCAATGTTTCAGACCATCAGCGGCACCCCCTATACACAAACATGAGTCAAGGGGGTTTAAAATTCATGGGGATTTATTGACATCAAATTGCAGATTCTCAGACAGGGGATTTCCCAGGAAAATTGAACACCCCCCAAACCCGAAATGGCTGTTGATGATTGGATTAGCCACAAACTACAAAACCTTCTATCTGCACAAGCTCCAACCGACCTTGCCGAGTGTTTGCAATCCACAACCAAACATTTGTTTGAGCCAGTCAAGAAGAAGAAATACATTCCTGATGGACCTGAAACGCTCCAAAGTTGAACGTTGTAGCAATCTCGCAAAACTGGTAACACGTGAAAAGATGTTTCTCATACTAAAGAGGCTTGCTGTCTTCGAACTACAAGGATCAGGAAAAGTTAAATCTTGCTTTCCTTCGCCGGCAGGGCTCAATGTTCTGCAAGAAAGCTGCTTGATCGTACTTGAAGGCTGGAATTGAGAAACACTCTTTGCTACTTTAGCACCGCGGTTAAATCCATTACCACGAGTTTTTCTTCTCTTCTTGTGTTTCCTTGAACTTGTAATACCCCAGGTCTGCTTCGCCTGTCCTCGTTTTCTTTTACGTCCCATATTGAGGTCAGTGATTCACAGAAGAAATAGAATTAAAGTAAGCTTTGTGTTCCAGTTGTCTGGTCCGCGAAGTCTAGTCTGCGGTCGGTTTGGCACCAAAGCGATCAAAGCACGCTATCCTAACCTCGATGCAATTCTTTTACAACTACAGAAGGAAATCGCTTTGATTATATCAAGACATATGGACAAAAACTGAAAAACAGTTGAAGAAAACTTAAAAACAAAATATGTCAAAATATGAACGTAAAAATCAATGAACTGTTCGAATTTCGCCTCCTCAAAAATTTCCACCAATCAGAATTACCGTTTGTTTACTCGGCCCAGACTTCCACAACGTCCCTTCCTCTGCTCTGTACACCGGACAAAAAAAGTGTTTTTCTTTCGCAAAGAGAACACAAAAGGTTTAAGTTAAGTTTAAATAATTAGAAATGAAAGGTGTTAAATGAAAAGAAGAAATTTTTCAGCTACAGGTGAAGCGGGATTTACTTTGATGATTTAACTACAGAATGGGGAGGAGTGTGAAACCGCAAGCCTGTCAGTGGTCTGCATGCGCGGTCATGATCTTTTGAGCATTCTTCCCTTTCGTCCAGCAGGGTGTGTTTGGTTGTGTTTTGGTGAGAAAAGGCAAAGGTTTAGCAACAAATACAGCGATAGGCATGTCGCAAATCGAGGGTGTGATTAAGAAAATGACTGCAGTCAAAGACAAGACTGAGGAAGCGAAAGAGAGAGAATCGGATGCAAAACATCAGTTGAAAACGGTGAATCTGGAGGTCTTTGCGAAGGAGAATGAAGCAGCGGGATACAAGAGACGAATTCAGTTTCTGAGAGAAAGGCTTAAGGATGTCAATGCTGAATTGGAAGGTAAAGAGGAGTCTCTAAAAGAATTGAGGGAAAAGGCTGCGTTAGAGGGAGAAAGGGGGAAAGAGTTGACCTACGCTGAAGTGGAGACCGACGAACAGCTTAGGTCGATTGAAGCCCAAGTGCAAGACGCCCAATCTACCGCCGAAAACGCTCAAATGAGGTTAAATGACGCTCAAAGAAAGCTCACTGTTATGGAAAACGAGTTGACACGCTCGGAAATTCGCAGGGATACAGCCTTGAAGCGAATCCCTGAACTGGAGCAGATGATTAAGACCGCTGGGGAGAATCTTCGCAAGATGGAGCAAGATGACGTGTTGGCGAGCGAAAGGGAAACTGACTTCGAGCAGAAGTTGAAATTGTTGGAAGAAGAATTGACCAAAAAAACCAAAGAATGCGAAGAGACCGAGAGAACGGCAGGCAAAAGTCTTCGACGAGTCAACGAATTGATGGCTGAAATTGAAAACTGGCAAGAAAAGAAACTCAAACTTGAAAATGAGTTCGCTGCCATAAATGAACTCGAATGAAAATTTCTGTTAGTTTTAGACATTTATTTCAGAAGTTTGCAAATAGTTATGGCTATTATAGCTCACGAACTTTTATTTGAGAGAGAATATTGGACATTTCACCAGTGTTTGAATTTTTAAAATGCAAACACTAAATTCGAATACACCTGTGTACTTTCTGTCAAAAAAGTTAAGATGGTTATAACAGATGAGGGTTTGTTTCTTTTTAGGGGGCTTTGGTAGCAACGTTAGGAACCAGAAGGGTTCGTACCTCAGGGAGTCTTGCATATAAGAGTGACAGATATCCTAATCGTACTTTCAGGAGATAGGCCCTGAGACTGACTGGGTTTACCTCAGTGTAAAAACCTGACGAGTTATTCTTAGTCTTGTAAGCTATTGTTTCACTGTATGCGATTGTTTGAACTGTTTTGTTTCCTTTATTTTATGTCAGCTCTTAGTTTCACGGGCTCTCACACCGAGGTAGATCCGATGAACATCAGTTCCCTGCTGGTTTGGGTTGGGGGAGGGGGGGGGGGGGGCAGTGTAGTAAATACTTTTAGCTGCTTCATACTACAGAAATTGAAATGAAGCATTGGCCATGTATGATATTTGTGCAACCAATTGGCTTGTGAACAAATGGGCCCTTGTTAAAATTTTGTGATTGACTCGAAAAATCCTCCCCATTTAGTAGATGGTTGTCATTATTCCAGAATTTCTGACACTTTGTTTGGTCTTTTCATAAATTTTTTGGTTTGACTCCCATGAACTAGGCTCCTGAAACACAAATGCGATTTGTTCATATTTTCTGCTCTGTCAACATTCAATCATAATTTATTTAGCTTTTAGCTTTCTTTATGGTGCTACTCGTTACTCTGTAACAAAGGTTTTGGTTAGTGTTTGTTTTTTTGATGACTTAAATGTGCAACGTGGCAATCCTGCCAGTTTTTGTGAGACTCAAAGAAGTTGTCAGAAAGATGTCAAAATCTAATGTAAAACTGTGTTAGTCACATTACAGTGCAGAGCACTGTAACAAGTCACATATCAATATGATTCTTAAAGGTTTAAAATACGTGCATAAAAAGCAACTACAATTTATGAAATAAATGCTCTCTTGTCTGCAGAGGCAGACAAGAGAGCATTTCCTTTTAGTTGAGAATATTTTTCCTCTCGCCACTCTCCGCTCCCCTCAATAGAGAGACAAAGTGAAAAGTCCAATAGAGGCTTGTGTGGAGGAGAGAAAAACAAACGTGGAAATTTTCAATATTAAGGATACAAACATCCATTAATAGACGTTGCATACTGTCCTTCAGTAGCATCTTATAATCTTGTAAATGATTCGAAACCAGTATAGTAGCTTAAAGCCTCACTCGAATCATTATAGGATCCTTTAATATCTTAGAATAAAATTTTAACTTTCTTTCTGCTCAATATATTCATCATTAATTTCTTCTTCAATCACTTATTCATTAAGTTGTGAGGTCGATCAGCTCTTGTTAAAACTTCCGGTTCCTTTGTTGTAGTTGTCAGTTACAACAGATGCCCGCTATCTTGAAGACCAACTTTCTTGAACTGAAACTCATTTCCCTTCATTTATGTTGGTCAGTGATTTGTTGTTGGCTATGTGGAACTCCTTTTATCTCAAAGTTTTATTTTCTCTTGTGTGTTCAAGATTGCGGGAGTCTACTGTTGTTTTGAGAACCAGGAAGTACATTTAACTGTTTTAATGTTATTTGAAAGTGAGATTCAAGACTGGTTCTTAAAGGAATTTGACAAAGACTTGTTGCAGTTGTGTTTAAATTTAATGTTATTGAGAAATGTACACAAAGTTCTCAATAAATCTGGTTAACAAGTGTCATTTTACTGATTGATTTATGTCTGTTGGCTCTTTGAGCTTTTAACAGTGACAACCAACTGCATGACCAACATACAGCACATAGGGTGAAGTGCCCATGTGCCAAATATATAGCAGAAGCATATTTGGCCAAACCACCGTGGGTAATGAGGCCGAGTGGGTAGGCAAACAACTTCCTTGTGAACTTCTCCAGTCCAATGAGGGATATTTAAGGGGGAAGGAAGGGGGGAGCAGAAATATTTTCATACAAGGGTTGTTACAGTGGTGCATGCTGCTGATGACCATTTTGCTGTAGAGGGCCAACAATAACCCTGGGCTTATGTTTCTTTGTCCAAAAGGCTTTTGTGGTGGGATTATTTTTTGGAAAGGATGGGAGTGGGGAAGGGTCATTATTGGAAGGAATTCTGGACGTAAAAATGGTTCAGCTTATATTTGGGAGTTTGCATCTAAAAATGAGGGTTTTTTGCGACTGAAAAAGGATTTTGCATCTTCAATGCTTGCGCCAGCCGGAATGTGGGAAGAGTGTGGCATTGAACTTCTTTGCTAATACTATTTACATTCTCCCAACAAATACAAGAACAGTATAAGGATGCCGTACCGGACCCGGCTTATTGTGTTAAAACTCTGTTGCAGGATGTTGTGTTTTGCATCACGGAGTGTGATCTATAGACCCTCTTTCATCAAGAAATTGAAGTTGTAGCTTCCTTAGAGCTATGCAACATGTAGTAGACGGCTGAACTCTTCTTTAGTCGTGTGAATAAACCCTTCTGTAAAAGCATTATCTTTCTTTCTGGCCTCCCAAAAAATATAGAAATCAATGATAATTGATGACAATCAATTGTAATTAAAGAACACAAATATTTTGGCCATTGATTTCCAATATCAATCGATTAATTGTTATTGATTGACATTGATTGTGATTGATTGTTATCGAGTATTGATTTCATTGATTGGTCAGGCCAGGCAATTTGTGAATAGAAAAAACAAATTGTGTTCACTCATGCTAATAAGTTGGTTCACGGAAACTATGTTTGATCTCTCGAACATACGAAATTTAATCTTATGTGGTAAGTGAAAATGAAGATGCAGTTTTTCAAAATACAAGGTACAAATATTTAAACAACAATCAAATTTTATTGCTGCAACTGCTTTTCACCAGCTTATATGATCCCAATCTGCAAGTTAACAAGAAAACATCATTGTTAGCAAAAATCTTTGTCAAGATCAATATTTTATGTTGCTATGCAGCAGTGACAAACTTTTGTCACTGCTTCATACATGTAGCAACAAGACATATTGAAACCCTAATTTGTCAACCATGAGTAACTATCTCTGAAAAAAAATGAAAAAAAAATCTCTAGATTTGCAAGTGCACCTTTCCATGTACCTTTACGTATATCACGTCAGTTTAATGTTAAAGGATGTTACAACCTGTGTGTTGCATCTGTGTTGTTTCACCTTCAACATTGTGGCTAAATATAATTTCTCCTCATTACTCATGACATCAAAATATCCAATTTATTTCTGCCACAGTTCAAGTTGACTAATAATAGATACACCTTATTTGGTGTTTTGGTACATAATATACATTAAATATTTTACTAGTTGTGTAGTATTGTTTTGTTTTTGCGTCCTCCTCCTTCAGCAAAAAAACTTTTCAAACTGGGATTGTATTACACTGGTATATTTTGTGCCTTCTCTTGCCCTTATATGGTAAATGACACAAAAGTGGAATAAAAGTTAATTAACGCCATTCCCTGGAACAAGTGGTCAGATGTTTTACACTTTTATCACTTACCTTGTTAGCAACATCCAGGGCATCATAATCTGGAGCCAGCCTGACATAAGCTTTCTTCTGCCCATCGGGTCTAAAGAAAGGAAACAACAATTCAGTGCTTTGCATAAACAGATAGAGTAATTAATAAACTAGCAGAGTTCACATTTAAGGGAATGTATCATGGGGATTTTGTATGCATTTCATCAAAACCTTGCCAAAATTAAGATTAAATGGCTTCGCTCACATACACCTTAATCCAAAATAGCAGAAAATACATTACTCTTTTGTCTCATTGTTAATTGGCCCTTGTTGCCTCGAATTCAAATGAATATTGCGCTTAAAACGAGGCAACAAGGGCCAATTAATATGGAGACAAAAGAATAATGCACTTTGCATCATATTGGAATAAGGTGTATAAAATGCTCCTGGAACACAAAGCAGGAGATATCAAATGAGCTTTCATTTTTGCAAGGAGTGCAAACCATAATAAGTTTTTCAATGATTTTTGCAAGGTACAGGCACAGAACCTAAAAACGTTTGCCGAATGTTTTCCAAGTTGTAATCCATTTCCATCCTGACCATCCATGGCCAAATACACTTATTAATTTTTGAATCAGTATGGTGTCTGAACAAAAATCCCTGAGATACTGCCTCTTTGAAGTGCACCTATCAAAAGCTCACCAAGTGCAGTCACTTTTTCAAATTGTAATGTATCTTTGGAAGCTTAATTATACTGTATAGCTAAGCTGAGTGAACTGTGTGGACATGAACAGAGACGAGCCTTGCACCACAAGTCCAAGATAAAGAAAATTTGCAATCGGTGACCAACAAAATGCTCTCACTAAACTGCATTTAGGTAGTTTGATTAGAGAAAGGGGGAATACCCAATACATTTATGAGTAATCAGCCATCCCTGATCAACATAAAAATTATCTGTCAACCAGTTTCTCAACAGAGGTGTTTTTTGTTAAGGTGTGAGCCATTCAGAAATAACCACAAGTTACATCACTATTTGTAGTTACCCTAAATACACACAGGGGGCTACCAAACTCTGCTTATTACGAATGATAAATGTTTCCTGGGGCCCGTTTCTCGAAACTTCTGATAACTTTCCAGGCGCAGTAAGTATTTTTTCGAGCTCATTTATTTGTCAGCTAAAGGTAATTATTGGTGCAAACTTAGCGATATGCTTCACGAAATTATAAAGATTAAAATTTAGCTTTCAAATTCTATAAAAAATTGTATGGCTATTCGAGAATATTGTGCACCTAAAATAGTTTTCGGGCCTGGAAAGTTATCGGGAGTTTCGAGAAACAGGCCCCAGAAGTCTGAATAAAAAGTCTGGAATCAGAATTTTTTTTTGACATGAGATCTGACAAATAATCATATCAGGCCCTACAGGACAGGTAGGAGGAGAGGGGAGGCCGGATCTCTAATTACACTTCCACTTGATCTTTCTAAGCCACAGAATAAAATAAGTAAATATAATGTGTGAAACAGACTGCACTTCAAGCCATTTCAGAGGATGTATGGAATAAAAAGATTCATAATTATCATAAAGCAGTACCTGATAAGGGTGTTGACCTTTGAGACATCGATGTCATACAACTTCTTCACAGAAGCCTTGATCTGGGGCTTGTTAGCTCTTACGTCAACAATAAACACAAGTGTATTATTGTCTTCAATCTTCTTCATCGCCGACTCAGTTGTCAGAGGGTGCTTGATGATAGCATAGTGATCAAGTTTGTTGGTCCTGGGAGCAGAACGTCGCGGATACTTGGGAGCTCTTTGAAGTCTAAGAGTTTTAGGGCGGAAGAAATGTACACTTGTGCGCACCTTTCTTTTTGGTGTTCTTTGAACACCCTTAAGCACAGACTTCTTAGCCTTTTGGGCTTTTGAGGTCTCGCTGGTTTTGGCAGAGGCACCAGCTTTTGACTTTCCTGGAAACAAACAAAACAATAAGATCTAGCGTGTGACATATTGCCTTTCAAAAGGATCCTTTATACAAAAGAAAATAATAGCTTTTTGTTGTTTGTCATGTAAAATGGTCACTAATGTAGACTGGCATAATGAATCCGGCACTTCAAACCAATGTTGGATTTATTAACTTCTGTGATATTTTGTAAAATTCTGGACATTTGGAATGTTTTGTACATTAACTTTTTCAAAACTTTTTGCACATTTTGGTGGCGTAACTAGACCCGTAGATTGCGCATACTTTACTCATCATTAGTGCATGCATTTAGACAGTTTCGCCCTGTTAAGTGTAAGTCCTTAAAAGTAATGATAACCGATTCAACAATACTGAATTCGTTTGGACATCCTAGCAACATCATACAACAAACTTGAATTCAACCATGCTGGATGAAGTTCAATCGATTTCACCAACCCTGAATAACACACCACTTGGATACAGCAGAGTAGTTTGTTAAAAGTAGCACAGTGCATTTCATGTAAGCTGTAACTGTAGTAAAATGTCTGGGCCAGCTCACATCTCATGTACCACAGATACCAAATTATCAAAGACATGGCAGCCCTTCATATGATCTAAATTGACAAAATCATACCCCTTTCCTAGTTCCTATGTGCAAAATTAAAATGTTATGAATTCACAAAGGCATTTAATTTGGTAAGATCGAGTCGAAAGATATTCTTGGAAACTGTAAAGTCAACATTTCACGAATTCACTTATTTAGATCAATTTTCCCCACTCAAATTAGGCAAGGCAACGCACGTGAAATACAAAAATCTCCATAACACAACCAGACCTAAGCTTACAGTTACAGCCACAGAAAACACTAAAATATCTGAAAATATCGATAGCTCCTATCCACGTGGAAGAGAATGATGACATTGAAACGCTCTTGACACGTCTCTCTATCACCATAATACTTGCCAAAACATAATCTTTGTTTATTATTGTGCCACCTTAAGGCGATAAACTTTAATTATTTCACGTTAGTGAGTTGAAAATCCCTTACAAGTACTTCCAATTCTTACCCTTATCTTTCGGCGCCATGTGTATTTCAGTAAAAGAGAGAGATTATATGTGGGTAGGACCGCTAAGAATGCAGGGCTGAGCTATGTAACCAAGCTCAAATGGTAACTCAAGTAACGCCTGGCACATCCGAGCTTTATAACTCTTTTATTATCGTTATTTGATAAAATCCTTAAGTTTTTAACACCGTTGAAAAGGAATGTTTATTTTAGAACATAAAAGCACGACACTTTAGGGGGTTATCGGCAGGGCAGTCGTAAAACTGAACGTAAGAAAGCGACGTGTGACGGCGAACAGCGGTGCTCGACACCAACGAAGGGCGCCGCGCGCGTGCTTCGTGCTTCGTGCGTAATGTTTGTCCTGACCAGTCTAGCGAAACTAGCTGAAAACCAACAAAAGAACGCCTGATCGCAGGTTAAACTAGCTGTAGCCTTGCAAGCGTGTCAGATGGGAAAGAACGATGCCAGTGCCGAGAAGGAGGGTGAAGGGGAGGGGTGGGGGCCCCCTTCATGCCGACTACTGTAACCGGTAAACTAATCCCTACGGCGGTAGAGGGAAGAAAACAAGAAAACCCGTGGGCCCTTACAAGCTCGAGTTATACAGTTGTGGCCACCTTAATTAAGTTTCACGGAGTTTTTATATTGGGTACATGTATTATGAATCTATTATAAATAATTTTTGCGTGATCTGTTTTGGAGATTGCAAAAAAATACATATTGCAAACATGAAAACCATGAATTCTCCCACAGCCCTTGCATTTTCAGTGTTTTTCAATACAGTATTTTATTCAAGACTATAAGTTTGTTTCTATAAGCAAAGGTTTCGTTATACAAAAACAAGTAAAAATCAACGCTGGTAAAAATCGATCGAACGACCTTTCGTTTATTCGAATCATTTTTGAACTTGAAAATCAGTGACGACACCTAAATGTCGTTCGAGACCAGCGTTGATTTTTACTTGTTTGAGTTTGTTTTCACCGCTAAATGTTTTGATTCGACAAAATTAACAGTGTAGTCTCTAGCTTCACATGAGCGTTTTTGCTTCCTTTTTATATGAGATAGATTTCAAATGCATGAATGGCATATTCTTTGTGAGCACTGTGTACAGTCAAACCTCGCTGCAACGGCCACCTTGGGGACAGAGGTGAGTGGCCGTTGTAGAGAGGTGTCCGTTATGGGGAGGTAGGGATGTAACATGACACCACTTCTGGGAGAACGGATTGAACATTTTTATTTTAAAAATGCTTCAAATAGCATATTAATCCATAAAACGATCAAAATAATCAATAAAACAGAAACCAACATGCAGTTCAGGACGAAAATGTTAACGAAACAAAGCGAGTATTGTGCAATGAGTACGTCAGTTTTCAAATTGTTCGCTCTTAAATGGTCCGCTTGTGGAGAGATTGATTGGGCAGTTGGGACGCATTTTAGTGGCCGTTGCCGTTTTAGAGAGGTTAAAACCAGAGTGAACGTAGGGACTGTCCGCCGGGACACAAAAAGTAGCTGTTGTAGAGATGTGGCCATTGTACAGAGGTGGCCGTTAGTGAAGGTTCGCCTGTATGTTTCAATTACACGGTGATAACAAGATAAGCTCATAGTCATACGTTTATTTTACTTTCCTGTTTGATCCAAAAAGCCTCAGGAACTCCAAGGCCCGAAATACATGCCTGATTTATCAGTTGTCGTCCACATTCGCATAAGGCTTCTCTTAGAGCTTTCCCCGAGTTGTTTTCAATGGGTTATTTTGATCCGTTTAATGTGAAAAACCCTATTGAAAACTGTTGCGTACAAGAATCGGTCGGGCCACCATTTTCCAAAGGGTCCCCTGAAACCTCCAAATAAACGTGGCGGAGGCATTGCAATAACCTAGCCCTGTCCCCAAGAAACCACTGTCAAAACAAAAGCCCTTTGCCTTCCCCACTCCCCATAGGATATCATTAAAGAACCAATCAATCATCGTGACCTGGAACAACGTTACTACGACCAGCCTAAAGGACGGTGGCCTTCAGGCCCGTCTTAATAACAAAACTTGTATTTAAAATATGGAGTATATATCTATTCTATATATTCTATTCTTTTTATATTCTTTTATATTAAAGGGGCTGTCTTACGGAGATTTTGCTCACGTTTCGTCAAAACTTTGATAAAATTATGATTTGTTGCGCTCCCTCACAATTAATTTGCTCCTTGAACACCGAAGGGAAGATATCGCGTGAATTTTAGCAAGGAGTGCAAACGTTCACCGAACGTTTTCAAATTGGAATTTATTTCTATCCTGGCCATCCGTGGGCAAAGACACTTGTTAATAGTTTCACAGAATTATTATAATGTCTGAAAAAGAATTGACCATTATTTTTCACTTATGCAAAGCCAAGTACTGTTTAGTAGCTTTTAGTTGAGTGGTCACACTTTAGGTTTTCATTCGTACGTCTTCGCCCCAAGTATCCTTAATAACAGTGGGAAAAGAGATTTGTCCCTGCTATATCCCGTCTTTCCCTCGCTTTTCCAGCAATCTGCTCCTAGTGGCGGGACCGGACGCTCGTGTAAGGTGGGGTCTCGTGGCAGAAAAAGGGAGTGGAGACAGCTTAAACAAGTATCCATATTTAAAAAATCTCCAGATCTGGGCGGTTTTTTTGAAAAACGAGGGGTGGGTGTGGGCCCATCAGCTAGCTCCCCCCCCCCTTTGTTCCTTCTTGTATTATGGAGAAGGATCCCTGGGGAATGAGGAAGTTACTCTCGTTGCAGATGGATAAAGCAAGTTAACATGTCTTTTGGAATGGCGCCTTTGCACGGAATACTAAAGCCTGCCAGTCCAAGAGCCCGGCATTACTCGGAACCTACAAATTCTTTAGCAGGTAAGTGGCGGTTTCTTGAGTAGGATAATTTTTAGATGTCCCGATACTTCCGAGGATTTCCGAATATGACCTGAAGGCTTCCTTCTGGTGACTGTAGCTTCGGATTTTCGTCAATTAGGAAACTTTGGATGATCTTCGGTTATTTTCGGAAGCTTTCGGGTCATTCTTGGAATTCTTCGGAACCCTTTGGGTCATCTAAAAGTACTAAACCAACTTAAATGAAAACGCAGGAATACGTGGGAGTTAAACGTTCCGGTAATCGGGCTCTGGCGAGTTACAAGATATCCAACATGATAATAAATTCAGTGTTTTTGAGACGTTCACTAATGCCACCTGTATTTGCCAACTTAAGCTTGCGATGCTCAGCTTGCCTTAATTTCTGTTAATTTGCCGGTCAGAAATTAAACCCTTTATGAGCGAAAATAGTTGCATATTCTATGGTGTACGTATGTGCTACGTGACATGTACGCTGCGCGCACCATATGTTTGCAGGACTGCATCTGGTTCATACACGTTTGAAATGGAAGGTGAGCTTTTAGGAAGAAAAAAGCAACATGGTGTACCCCTCCCGGGCATTAACGTCCAAAGAAAATTTATGTTAACAAAATTCCGGCTTAGACCTCTTATAAACAAAATCTTGTCACAAACTGGTTGTTGTACAGTTAAGGTAGAACCGCATACATACACCTAAAAGCACTAAAACATCAAACCAGTGTGCCTCTACTCTAACGTCATTTCTAACCACTTTTCATTATCATTTTATTGCCTCGGGTTATGATTCTATTTAGCACTTTCTCGAAGAGAACTCGCTAAAATCAAATGTTATAAAACGTTTTCTGAAATGAAGGATAGGATAAATGCGAAAAGAATTGCAACAAAAATGTAAAGTTTTGTATTTATCTGCTTCCATGGCCTGGAACTAGTTGAAATTGCGTTTGACTGGGGCACTGGTTGCGATTTTCAAATGAAATTTTTTGGGGGTAAAAATCCAGGAATGATTTTTTTTGGTTTACAGTCTAGGAAATTTCACATTCTTTCTCAACTCATTATTGTGAATCTATTCGTGGACCCTGTTTTTAATACATTTTAATATAAAAAATGCAGAGCTAGCTATTCTTTGCATAATTTAGCCTTTTATTTGACTATGTAGTACTGCAATGTATTTCCAGCAAAAGCGACACATTTTTTTTTATATATTTCCCTTACCTATAAGTATCTTTCTATCCTTATTAGACTTTTCACAGGTAGGACGATTACCAAGTAAGAACTACACCTCTTAAAATTCGAGTACAAACGGTTTGGTTCTTTTCTTAATATAAATATTTATGTATTTGGTTTTCCTTTGGCACGTAATACAAGTAAACATTTCACCGGGAGACGCGGTCGGTTTGAGAGAAATTCAGGTTTTTGAGCAACTATAAGACAGCCAATTTGGCCTTCACCTCTTTAATTATATATCGGTCACTCGTAGGTGCTAAACTTAATGGCTCTGAAAGGCTTATACTTTCATTTCAGAAGCCAAATTTAATTAAAATAATAACAACTGAAGCGTGGGCTTAAGGTACCTGCTTCGCAAACAAGAAGCATTCCATTCCAATTACGCAAAAGATTTCAATGCAATAAAAATATTTTCCCTTGTCTAAATGTTATTTACTGTAGTTTTCGCATCTCTCCTTTCACGCAGTTACGTATATTTACGAACCCAGTATTTTATTATTAAATAATACAACTGCCCGCCTTCTTTTCGATTTGAAAGTCAAATCAATGAAGAATTAAATGACATACGATTAAGAAAACAATTTTAAATGCAACTTCAGTATAATCAATTTTACATGATTTGAATATAATTAATGAGGAATTGCCGCTTTAACTCAAGGTCTTACTCGTGGGCCAAAATATTTTAAATAATTGCTTCAACTTCCTGAGAAGTTTCCTCGCGTTCAGCGCATCCAAATTGTTTCTTGATTAGTTCTTTCAAATGCGGTACCTCAAAACATAAAGCTACTCCTTTCAGCGAAGTCCCAGTCAAACCCACAACTAACGCAATGAAGTGAAGCGGTACGTTGCCAAAGTAAAACACCTTTCCACCGTTCATCGTAAGCGCCATTGCTATGCAAATATAAGGCGCCCAGCAAAACGAGTGCATTATGAGAATGCTGAAAAGCACTTTTTGAGTGGTCAACTCGCGTCCTCGCAGCGCGAATCTCTCGCATCTTTTTTTCATGGAATCGTCTCTCTTCATACGTTCTGGTTGGAAAAGAAAAATGTCGTAAACGTGCACGTAGAAGGCCGCAAACAGTGGTAACAGCAAGCAAAAAGCCAGAACAGTGGTGGTATACCAGGAATTGCTGATTAAGTCAGGAAGACAGAGAACCTCAGGGGAAATTGGCCAAGTGAAGTGCGGCGGAATGCTAATCATTGTTGATAGCAGCCACACGAGCAAAACCATCACTTTTGACCTGGAGTCGCTGAAAATTCGAGGATACGCTTTCTTGTCGACAATTGAGCAGTGCCGGCTTGCAGCGACGAGCGTCAGAAACATAACTGGGGCCACGAGATCCAGTAAACTCACAGTTGCGCTTATTTTGCAGTAGACATCTCCGACGAAATCAATCTGGCTGTGAATGGCTGACAGAATCCAAAACGGAACCACAATCAACGCTGTCAATAGATCTACGAGGCTGCCATGCAATGTGAACAAGTCGTAAACTTTCCTTTGCTTCGAGTTCTTACAAATTATACCGACAATTAGCAAATTAGTCGCGATAGAAGTTACACCAATAATTGTAAGGATAGTTAAAAACGGTATGGACTCCTCTAGGTTGAGCTGAAGCGGGCCCATCGATTTCCCCGTCGTCATTTTAGCTTTTCACTGAGTCGCTTTTAGTTGCCTTATTGGCTTTCACCTCTTAAATCGTTTTAAACATGGCTCAATCAATTTGCACGTATTTCTGTACGCTGTTTTGCGTTGTCTAACCAATTAGCAGGTGATACGTACGCTCGCGGCAGGTGAAAACCATTTCAAAGCAGAGTAGTATCCGTTTAGTATTGGCTGCACGGAGCTGTTGTTATGGCAACACAGCATGTGCGCCCTCAGTTTCGTTTGGTTTTCGAGGCTCCCGTGAAGCAGGCATTGGCGGTCAACAGGAACGTTTATGCCAAGAGGAAAAGTCTGCTTTGATTATAATTTTCTTGTTTGGTTTAATTTGTCATATTTGAAAACAGTTTCTTAAAGACAGCATTTGTCAGTGCAAATCAAAATGAAGGAAAATTAAGTCACGTCAAATATTTTTGTTTGCATATTAATCTACAGTTTTCAATTCCATGATGGAAAACAAGTTGCCAAGTAATTCAAATAATTTTAATTGTTTTCGTAAAAAATACAAATTCAAAATATTTTTAAAAGAATTGGCTGGTGTTTTTAATTGTCTACAGGCGGGTTTAACATTAGACTACGTGTGCATGTTTTCGAAGGCTAATTATATTATCAGTACGCCATTGCCAAATAAATGGAAACTCATTCAATGTATGCTTCCCTGTCTTGCTTGCTGGTGAGATTGAATAGAACAAACGTTTTCAGATCGCCTTGTTATCTCTCCTAAGTTTTGTGAGTTCTGAATCCCGCCAGACTGCTTTCTACAAGTAGAAATTGAACAGAAAACAGCAATCACAGGCAGTGGAGGATTAAACCAGGGGCGATTAAGGAACATAATATATTGTTTAGCAAAACGCGCGTGGGAAAAATCCGCGGGCAACTTACAATAACCTGATAACCTGCGGATTTGATACGATAAACATAAACAAGAGTAATACGTTGGATCGTAGAGGATCTGATCCGCGATAGACTACAATCAAAGGACTACAACACAGCTGATACAACGTTGACTTTGTATTTGAAGACTACAATATTTCTGCAGGCCAGACTTTCTTCAGGTATACTGAGATGCTAAGGAAACTTGGCAGCGACAATAGCGTTTCATAAATAGAGCATTTCACAATACAACAAGTAGTTTTAAGAAATGACGTGCAGTGTAATTTAAGTGTACTACAAAAATTAATAACAGAGTATAAGGTAAATTTGCCAGTCAGGTAGTAGCAATATGGAGCCATAAAATGGCTGAACAATGATTGGGGAAGCAATTATTTATCAACCCAAAGGATAAATGGAAATACAACTTTGGAAGAGGGTCCTTGTTAAGTAAAATTGACCTTCAACTCTGATTGTATAGGTCTGCGTTCACGCATAAAGATTCTGCTTTGCTTAGCATTATTTGGGGTGAACCCTGATGTCTTTCACGTGTAAACAACGTGTTTTTGCAGCTATTACAGACATTTCAAATGATTGAAATAAAAGCAAAAATTTTTTTGCCCATTATCAGAAAGGGCTACCTTCTACGGAAAATCAAAACGAACATGACAAGGTTGGGGAAACAAACACATGAATTCTTGAGTGCAGAGAGGATGCTGCTGCCTCTGTTGGGATGGGTGCCTCAGGAACCATGACGAATGTCCCCGCACTCCACCCCCTGTGAGAATGTATATCAAAGGTCCTGCTGTCGGTAATGTCGTTGTCGTCATAGGCCCAGATGATGTGCACTCGTCCACCGGGCTGTAATTAGACACGAAAAACGTATACAAAGTAAGTACAAGGTGTAAAGATGAATTTGGATTGAAGGTGCTATCACAACCCAAAGGCTACCGCTGTAAGTTTGAAATTTGAGGAATTGTTCTGGCATCTTGTAAGATCGTAGACTGCAGACTACAAATTAAAACTAACCTGTAGGGGATTCAATTAGGTCTAATTAGCCCTGGCAACAGAAAATGATGGATTAAAGCTTTTCTCGGGATCTCAGAACAGCATTTCTTTTAATGCTTCCCAAAGTCCTTACTTAATATACTTCAGCGAAACCCATGTATTGAAGATTCCTCAAACCGATTCAGGTTCTGTATTAGGTATGCACAAACGACCCTTTCTTAGGAGAGTCTATCAAATTCTGAAAGCCGTATCTAAAGCAAGTCTAAAACACCTCGCTTTTCTTCATTTATTTCTTTAAACTTACTAGAAACAACAAATCTTCATCATCTCTGGTGTCACGTGGTCTTTGAAACATTAGCTCTGTGTATCCACCAACTTCAGATGCATTGAGAAGTCTGTAATCCTGGCTGGCATCAGGAAGAGGCTGTGAACGTCCTCGAGTAAAATAGTCCTGACGAAATAGAAGCGCAGTGGAATCCCACAAATCCGGCCATGAAAGGGGCATGAAAATCTGGGGGGATTAACGGGGCTGACGTATTAATGAGGTTGCCGGAAAAACAATATCTATCATGCAGAAAAGTAAGGGACAACAGCAAGCACAAACGAAAGACGATAGCATCCCCTAAAGAAAGATTTGTTGCAAGGGAGAGTAGGAAGTATACACGTCCAGAAACAGGACGACAAAACCGTAACCATAAAATTAGCCTGTTCCAGGCTCTCAGATAGTTGGGACGGCACGAAAATTAGAAAGGGGACGCAAAAATAAGACGCGCGGGATCTGGAAAAATGGGGGCGGTGGCGGGAATGATTCGCTTTTTTTGGCGCTCTTTTTCTCAATTCACGCTTTCCCTACTATCTCGGAGCCTGGAACAGGCTACCATAAAATTAACCATGTGGTCAGAATATACTTTACCACAATGTATGTACATGAAATCGAGAGAAAATGTTGCTTCCATTCTGTTTGCACATTTGAGTGGCTGTATACTGCGAGGTTAATTTACAATGGAAATTATTACCCGGGTTAAGCTATATACTGGAGTTAGCCGTATTAACCGAGTGGCCGGATTAAAGGGATCTTTGTTGTTCCGGATTAAGCTTATAACCGAGGCATGCACGTTAATCAGTGGCGGGTCCAGGATTTTTGAAAGGGGGGTGACTGACCTGACAGAACGATATCAGAACAATCAAAGACTGACAAAATCGCCTCGTTGATAGCTCTGTTCCCTTTCACAATTTCAAGCTTAAACGACCCCAAAGAGAGGGTGGCTAGCCAACCAATCCACCCCCCCCCCCTGGATCTGCCCCTGTTCATAGAACTAAGAGATAAATCTTACGTTCAAATATCCTTTGCCATTGAAACCCACCAAAAATCACATCGTAGTGTAACATGCCGTTTGGTGCACCTTTGGCAAAACCAAATCCCACCTAACCAGTTGTCTTCACTCTCAGGTGATAAACATCTTGTCAGCTTGATCGTCAAACCTCCACAAGAAACCAGATCGATTGTTGTCAATGTTACCATTGCCTGTAGAAATACAAATTACTAAAGAATTATTCTTAAAACCATTTTTGTCAGACTCTTTTAAAATTGATCTTTTCTCTTGAGACCACATTTAAAACGCCAGTGTCTTTCTCATACCCACCAAGTCAAAAATTTGTAGTAACTGAGAATCCACACCTACACTTGCTGATTAGTAGGTAAAAATGTTCCTCCCACGAGCTGCATAAATGTTAATTCTTCCTTGGGATACAAAGCAAGATATGTTTGAAATTCAACATCACCCAATACTTTTGAATACAACTTTGTTGCACGAATGTTTGACGGTAATGAATCTTTCCTCAACGCCATTCAACCTCATTCAACATCATTAAGAACTATTTAACATCAATTCACAGATTGCCCTGCCCAAATGTGCTTAACTTGCCAAATTCAGCACTGTTGCATGACTGAAGTGTGTTGAATGGAAATGTCGAATCTGTTTGGCCGGGACCTAATACATCCGTTATATCAACTGTACAACAGTATTACAGCAATTGTATTGGACGCACCTGGTTTCTGGATGGATGTGGTTGGTGCTACCACCGTCGATGTAGTTATGGCAGATGAAGTGGGTATTTTACTCACAGATGTGGTTGGATTAAAGGAACTATGTCACGGTATTTTCATTCACTTTGCTGATGTGAAAAAAATTATTTTCTCATTGAAGGAAACCTCCCAATAATAGTTTCCTAAGGTGGAAAAACACCAAAGAAGTAATAATAAACCAAAACTAAACAAGGATGGTTAAAAATGAGGGAGATTAAGACGGATTACGAATGACAAACTTGAAAAAACTTGCCAGCTTTTTCAAGATGCGGTATCCGTGACGTAGCTCCTTTAATACCGATAGATGTGTGTGGTTAAAGCTGTTATAGTTGGTTGGTGCAATACTGTGAGATGTGGTTGGGGCAACATTATCAAATTGCTTGGTGCAGCATTGTCAGATGTGGTTGGTTCAATATTTAACAATTATCCTGCGAAATCGCGCGGAATATCACCTGATACTTAGCCGACGAGGCCGTAGGCCGAGTTGGCTAAATCAGGGGATATTCCGCAAGATTGAGCAGGATAATTGTTTTATTATTCAACAAATTCCCATCGACTACCATTTTCAGAACGAGAAAAACTACGGCTCTATGATAAAAACGCTAAAAGCTAGCAACACATAAAGCTTAATAAAAATCAAAACAGAACTTCAAGAAATCGAAGTTTACTACCGTTCACTTAAAAAGACTTATTTACAAACTCATGTCTGGAAATGACAAGACAAAGGAAAAAAAATATTGCTACCTTACCGAGAATAAGTCCTCTTCCTGTGAATTAAAATCTTTTCAACTTTAGTCTTTACAACTTTCCGTGAGCAAGTGTGCTGCTTCCTCAAGTGAATTAAGGAAAGGGTCTCCGCAGATCTGGGGGGGGGGGGGTGGTCTAGTTTAGAATACTTTCAAGGTACTGATTAGAAAGTTTGGCAGAGTCGAGCATTTCCTTGAAGTATTTAATTTTTGTCTTCGTGAACGTTGTTTTTACGTCACGTGACATACCACGCCCAATTTTTACAATTTATTTTGATTGAAATTTACAATATTTTAAGAAAACGAATTCCCATTAAGTTTGCCTTGTATCAATGACTCGAGGCGAAAGGTTTAGGGAACTAATTGGGGTTTTGAGAATTTAGGTACTTTCTTTAAACTATGACGTATTAATTTTGGAGAGGGACTGGGACTAGAGAAAAACAGTAAATAGCTACGTAACAATTAACGTTTTCAGAAAACCCCGTTTAATTTAAACTACCTTTCCACAATGTCGAGGTTTTGGAAGAAAGATGGGTAGTTGTAACGTTCATTATCATGTTGTAATAGAGCTATTGCAAATTTTGCATAAATTAGGGCGTGGCCGATCATGTGATAGCAGCAAACACACTAATTTATCCAAAAAGTTGATTTGCCTCTTATTACACAATTATAAGCCATATTGTCTTGAATAGCAACGCTTCTACAAAAATTTCGAAAAAAGATGATATTTCTTGAGGAGCCATTCCTTAATCCACCTGATCGTTCGCAATAGCATTTTCTTGGTTGAGTTCTCACTATGAAAATTCCAAGTCAACCTCTGGATATCTTTGTGAGCTGAAGCAAATACTTGTTGACATTTTGAGAGCATTTAATCGTGGAAAGTTTCTTCCAGAGAGTTAAAATTTACGGAGAACACTGCTAAAACTGCCTCCCTTTTCAACATGGCCGCCAAACAAGCAATGAAAGAAAATCTGCAGTGCACTTCCAAATATGGTCATTTACGTATATGGCAGGATATCTGTCATGTAGGATGACAGATATTGAGGGCTTCCTTACCATATATAAGCATAGTGACAATTTGTTGAATAATAATGCTAGATATGGTTGGTCCAGTACTCTCGGATGTGCTCAGTGCAGTGTTTTCAGATGTGGTTGGTGGAACATTGTTAGATGAGATTGGTGCCATGTTGAAAGATGTTGTTGCTGAAATGCTGGCAGATGTAGTTGTTTCATTCTTGGTTGATGTAATGACACATATATTTATATATGGTTGGCACAATCGTTATAAGTGTATTGCCATGCATGGGTCATGTTGCTACTCTCGTGGTTATGTTAGGTATAAGTGTCACTTGCTGAAAGCCTCTAAAACTGTGCTGTAAGAACACTTGCTGTAAAACAATTCCCTTTGTTTTCGTCGCACTTCCTGTTCTATTGGCTGCACGTCACTGGTAGAGGGATAAGCCCAAACCACGAAAATTGGCTTTCCTCGCTGAAAACGAAAAAAAATACAAATGCTAAAAACGGTAGCCGAAAACTGCTTTCTGGGAACTGGAAAATTCTTATGATTCTTACTATTAAATGACAGTCGAAAAGGAGCTGTACGCATCTGCATGAAAATGTTTCTAACTTTGCAATCTTTTTCATTCGGTTCATGAAGGGTTTGCTGAGCAACAAAAATGAGAATAAAAGGAAAAACAGTGGGTAATTTATGAAACAATTGCTGGACATGCGTACTTTCTTTCGTGGCCATTTGCAGTCAATCTCAAACTTCATTTCAAATTGCAATGAGCGCATCTCGATCATACCAACATTACTGATTAAAAGCGGTTAATATCAAAAGCGATTAAGATATTAATCGCTTCTTTATTTGGTGTTACAACTAAAACTTCCCGGTCGTTTACCAGGTACTAGGAACTTAAGATTTGGGTACGGTGAGTACGAGTTTTCAAATCCATTTTGCAGGCTTTTTGGCATTGTCTCATCACATACCAATCTCATTCCAGGAGCTGCCTTCTTTACTGGTAAACAACATAGCTACACATGAATGAGAGCTCCGAAAACGTCATCGTTTTGAAATTCAAAAGTCGTTCTCTAGTCGTACTAAAAAGGAGCTAAGGTTTTTCAAATTTTATTTTTAAAATGGTTTTTTGAAGGAAAATAGGTGATTATTTTCGATCGAATTTCAGGGCCATACAAACTTTCGTATAACGCTTTGGCTACCTGCCGTATGGACCGTCATTTCCGAGAAGTCGAAATGTTGAGCAATATGATTACAATCCAAAACAAAATCTTATATAACGTGGTCTGACCTTTAAAATGTGTAATTATTTATCCATAATTGACTCGCTTTTCTTGGGGTAAGAAAGAAAACAATGAAGTCGCGGAAAAAACGTACTTGACGAGGTCATTTTATTTTTGCTGGAATAATTTTTACATTTTTTAAAAGATTTAAGATTAATACCCCAAACAAACAAACAAATGAACAAACAAACAATCAAAATATCCCAAAAATCCCGAAAAAAAAAAGAAACAAAACAAAAGACTGTCTCAAAAGTGTGGTGTTTGTGTCGATTTTGGTAGCTTGCTACTTTCGGAAATTCTTCATTTATTTGAAGGACAAATAAAAAATCATGCAACTTAACTATACACGGGTTCCCCTCACCTCATCACCAGCCTCCCAGCCGGCGGACCCACAACTGAACGATGCTGTAAGAGATGGGGGCAAAAAACTTCCCGTCCTACAACACATTCATTACGTTCATCAGAGCTCTTTCCAGCATTTCGTTTCAGATTAGTGCAATGTCATACACTGTCAGCTGTCCCATTGGCAAAAGGCCAAATTGATACATAAAGTCTTTAAACCACTCTTAAATTCTCACTGCATGCAGTAGTCTTGTTTAACCCCAAGAAGAAGGTCAGTCACACGTGTTCGCTATAGTTTGGCTATTTTAAAATGAGTTGTAAGTGAATTGTAAAACAGGAAATGTGTAATCTCGCTGAAATGTTGCACGTCCAAGCGGCGCGTGACGCTCACACGCGAGTCACTGGCACTTCGTGCCTCCCTGTACGTTTCTTGAAGTACTTGCACATTTTGTAAACAACATCTAATGTGTTCCCATGACCTAAGTTATGCGGCGACACTTAAGCGAGATTCAGTTTCAACATAAACGTCACGCTACTTTTTTCCAGTGAAGTTTTCGTCTGCATTCCCTCAGAAAACGAACAGAAAATCGCATGCTATACAGAGCATTGACCAAATGACCGGATACACCAGTTCCCTATTGACAAAGCCAGAGCGCACGCTTCAGATTTATCTAGTGGCAAATAAAGGTTAAAAAAAACTATTCTCTGAACAGCAGGAAACTTATAGAAGATAGCTTAACCTCAGCATTTCAGAGAAAGCTTAATCGCCTGTAATCTTTCTATTGTTTTCTGCTAAAACTGTGAAAAGGCATGACAAATCATGTCATTCTTCATTCTGGTTCCGCAAGCAAAGGAGTCGTGCAAGCCTTAAGATGAAGTTCGTTTTTGTATTTTCTGCCCTTATTTGCAGCAACGTGTACTTCTGTAAAGCAGTGGATGCATCTGGATACCAGGTAAGATTTTATTAGTTAATTCCGCAATCCCTTCCTTAGCGATCGAAGTCAAAAAATCTGAATTGGCATAGATTGCGCCTTCCCAGGTGTTAATTTCTCCAACTCAAAATCAACCAAGTTTGAAAATGTGTCAGCTGCCAAACTGAAGCAGCTTAAGAATTCATTAAAACCCTACTGTATGATCACCTTATTACTACTAACACTTTTTGTGGCCCAAACTAAAGCTCACGTAGCTTTTTTGTTATCTAACAGTCAGTCCTAATTTGTTGGCACTCTGTGGTTATACAGCTGCACAGTAATACCTACTTCCCTCTAAAGGAATCTCAATGAAATCTAGACTGAAATCGTTTTTTGTGACTTGTTCCAGTTCACAGCTCAGAAAATCGAAAATTTAAGGTATCATGGTACCCCAAAGTTGACCATGTTTTCGAAAAATACATTTCTGTCATTTTCAGATAGATATTATTCAAACCTATCTTTTACAAAAAGTTTCAGAAAAAAAGATTGTTTCTACGCAAAGTTATGGACGAAAAACGATTTGTGGCATTAATTTTCTCTAATCATGTGTTGACAGTCATCTGTCAACAACGCTGAAAATAGCATGTGACATAACAGGGCCCCGATGTTTTGACACGCGATCGATTGCGTAGCAGTTCCCGCTTATTTCGAGTGTGTTTACAGTGGTTTCGATCATATCTGTGAAAGAGAGTGAGAGAGAGAAAAGATCGAGCGTTGAGGAATTACTTGCGCTTCCTGACTCCTCACTTGTCAGTGTGATAAGCTTCGACTGCCAGCTCGCTTTTCGTAACGCGAACGGCGAAAAACAATCCATCCATTCAAATTCCATAACATTTCTACAAAGCCAGATGTATCAAAGAATCAACTTGGCGCAAAAGACGGCATGTCCAGGAAAGTACGGAATTTGTCTCCAGTAATAAAGAAGTTTATTTTTTCCCAATTGCTCGCATTTCTGAGAGGATGTTCTCTCTTAGATCTTGAGCCGAACACGTGGCGGCTTCTTCGCAGATTTCAATGTGCTTTCCTTTCGCCTTTCAGGTCCCGGCAGCTCGGGTAGTCTTACCTGCTCAAATGATGATGCCTTCGGCATTTTACAGCCGACGTGATATTATGACTTTAAAATTTCCGTTTATTGCGTTTGAAGACCCTTTGAACGGCACTCGTACGCAACGAAAGTCGCTTTCCAACATAAAAACACGCAGAATTTGACACCATTCTTGTCGGCATGTTTGTGCTATTGTTGTAAGGCGGTAAGTTGAGCCTCCCCTCTGTCCACCGCAGGTAATTATCCTGACACCTAGGTGTTTTAATCTCCTCAGACCGGAAAAAGTTTCCAAATCATATTTTGGCTTTTTCTCGAAACTAATTTTTCATGAAATTGGGCGCACATTTTAAGTTCGTGTTCAGCGAGTTTTCAACCATTTTAGCTCAAACTTGGCGACAATGTTGCCACATAATTTGATACCAAAACCGTGTCTCCGAATTTTATTTCAGTTTGTTTTCATTCAAAAGTTATGAGCCGTAAAAGAAAGAGGAGAGGTGTTTCTTAGAACTTCAAAGTTAAACTGAGTGCAGAAAATGAACCAGGCCAGATACGAAAATTCGGAGACATGGTTTTTGAGACATAGGTGTGAAGAATTCGGCGCGATGTTCATCTTTCTCTCCAGATCATTCTCGACTGGAGCGGAACCGATTTTGTGAACGATGTACTTTTTAAAAACGTAGTCTCTATCTTCGACACAGTTGTCTTTTTTCTTTATCTAAATACGTTTTAGTAATCTTCAATTATTAAGCTTTCAGAAAATATATAGTTTGCTAGGGTCCTTGTGAAACGCCTGACGCTCAAACGGTGAAAACGCAATGTTGTCATTTGGGGTACCCTGATACCTTAAGTTGCGACGCTTAAAACTATTACTGACTAGCTTTTATTGTTGACTTACTGTGCTACACAAGACTTCTTTTAGCTGTTACACTGACAAAAGAATTTAAAGGGGAAGAAAGAGGTTAAGGGTGTTGAACGATCTTTCCATTAACAAGCTTAGAATGGGCAGGCGTTATCACAAGGGCCAGGAGCTTTATCCTTTTACTTGTGTTCATTTTCTAACACTAAGTGTTGTAAAAACTATTTGATTAACTTATGTTTCTTTACAGAAGGTATGCTCAAACTTAGGAGCTCCAGTCACCATAAATATCGGCACCTGCGCAGAACCTGTAAAGGTAATGGAAAACTTGCTATTTGCATTTAATTATTTTCTGTTCCTTCATGTATGCTAAAATACGGTTAGTGTCCTTAGCTGCACATTGCAAGAAGAGTACATTCGAGGAGCACTAGAAAAGCGTGTAAATATTCATTCAGACACAAATCTGCATTTGAACAAAAGATAATCCTTGACTCGAGTCATGAAAAATGAAAATTCTGCCTTTAACATCGGATGGCGAAAAGATGCCGATTACGGCTTTTCTACAAATAATACCCAATTGCTGTGGTTCCCTAATTCATTCTTGCTTTACAGAGGCCTTGATTGTAAAGGGTTTGTTTAACGTCACCTTGATGACTTGAAAGCAGTTTTAAAACTGTTTTTACCACTTTCTCCCAAAGATTAAAAAAAATCTTATTTTTCAGCTGACAGGAAAAGGTTTGGCCGTTTTTATCACATGGTATAAATTAAATCCCATGCTTACATGGCTGGCCACCCCCAACCCCCAATCCCAAATGACGAAAACAATTGTGTGTCATACAGTACGACTCACGACGCTTAACTAAACTATCTAAAATCGTTTTTCTTCATGACAAATCTTACTCGTTTGAGACTGATTTTGGCTGATTTATCAGGTTTAATGTAAAAAAAAAACATTTGAAACAAAATATCCTTTTCTTTAATTAGTAAACAGAAAGAGGAATGATGTTTGACCGTTTTTATCAGGGTATCAGATAAGCACCTACGCAGACATGGCGGTCCCTAAAAATATCCCCTCTCTTTCGCTCTCTCTCTCTCTCTCTCTCTCTCTCTCTCTCTCTCTCTCTCTCTCTCTCTCTCTCTCTCTCTCTCTCTCTCTCTCTCCAGAAGAAAAGTTGGGCACTTTTGTAACTTTTGTCTCTCTTGATGATAGCTATGCTTAGATCTTTGCAGAAAAAACTAAATAAAATCATGGGAATACTTACTGCTGTAAACCCACTGCATGCAAGTAGTCAGTTAATACCACACAAATCTGCATGTATTAGGCTCTGATGTGTCCTCGAGAGGTTACGAAAGTGCCCTATGTTGTGGTAACTGTTTGTTTAAAAGCAATAAAATCCATTCCTGTGCTAAATTGTAGCTATTGCCTTACCATTTATGCGCCAAACGATTCTCTCAATTACCACAGCACTTTAAATCTGAGTTATTTTGGCTCACAAAAATCTGCCGTGTATGTGTTTGACTTTTCATGTCCATGAGAAGAATCACGATTAGGAAAAAGCCCATTTTTTACATCACGAATTTGAACAAATGAGTTTGACAATTTTAGTCGGTCAATCGCGCTATAATTTAAGTGGAAGTTGAAGCTATCTTTTGCCAATGCAACAAAGAAAACTTGGAGTGAATCGGATAAATCCTTATTTTTTTATGGAGATTTCAAGTTACTAATGTCAAAAAAGCGGCGATGTTACAAAAGTTCCCTGTTTGCTAGAAGTTCCAGAAGGTGGTTTCACAATAATTTCTTGAGAGATTGTGAAGTTTAATGCAAGCAAATCAAACTTTAGTATGAGAGAAATAGTTGACCAAAAATTGAAATTTGTCTTAAAAAAGGAAGAGGAGTTAGAGCTGTGGAAATGCATTTATTCTACTTTGGCGCTTTTCGCAGTAATGGCCGTGAAGGTGTATGGTTGCAGGAACTATATATACGACTCAATGTATCGCTGAATTATAGTAAAAGCGAGTAATACTAATTGTGTAATATACAACTGACTGCCTGTGAGCTATTCTGTTGCTTAGAAACATTTCCAAAGCAATGCACAAAACGGTGAAGTTTTATACAGTACCCGAGACAACCATCGTTTTGTCGTACAAGAAAGAGGGCGTAGCTCCGGGACAACTTCAAATAAAATATTGCAGAGGAGTGCATTTAGTAGGAAAAGTATTTATGAAGAACGTGTACCTTTTACTTCAAGTAAAAAGAAGATGAACAAAAGAATGATAAACAAGATGATGATGATTGGGTATCACCCACTACACTTGTAGTGCAAGCCTTCACGCGGTCTGATTTGTAGCGCAAAGTTAGGACAACCTTTTGAACTATTTACTGGTCTGCAGGAAACTTTGTACATACTTCTCTGCTTTCATTTGACTTTTTTTAATGTTTTTAACTTATCCTTGATTGATATCTTTGTATATTATTGCGCTTAATTAGCTAGAGGTTCCAAATGGGGTCTTAATGTAAGTGGCTTTAATTTTTTTAACTATTAATGTACATTGTAGTGGTGAAAGGTATTTTCAAGTTATTTCGCGCAATTTAATATCATCTGTTCAAATAAACGGCAGTAACAGTTAAAAGTTGCTAAAAATTCCACTTTTTATAACATAGAGGGCAAAATTACTGAATGCTGATTGGTTGAGACAGAGGGCATTTTTTCTTAATTTTCTTTCGGACGAGGGCAAAATTACTAATTCGTGATAGGCTAAGCGCCAAAATTACTCGCATTTGATTGGCTGAGCGCGAGAGCGCGCCATTTGCATTTTGTAGGCGTCTTGAAACGAAAAACGCATTTTGAGTTGTTCAAGACAAGGATCGCTTCAAAGTTTGACTTTTAACCGAGAAGGTTGGTAAAAATGGTATGGAAATCGGGTGTTTGCTTGAAGAGGAATTCGTAAAGGTGAACCTATACATGTTACGGGAAACAGCAAATTGTTATTTCTTTCAAAACTACTGAAAACTTACAGCGACGTGGTCGATAGTTTTTCCAGCGAGAGGAAGCTTCGCAACTCAGGTGAATAAAATTTACTTAGTTAATTGGGTTATAAGTGTGTTTTGTCAATGAACTAGAATTGTATTTATCTCTTAAGATGTACACAATGGTCAGTCTTTCTTGTTCTGTGCGCTGAGCAGCAGTTAAAATGCTTGTTTGGTTAATTGTTTACGAGCGAGTGCTTTTATAATTATGATGGCCGGCTGACTGTGTTTCAACGTGCATGGAAAGTTTTCCGAAAATTTTGCCCTCTGTGTTATAAACAAGTAATCGCATTGAGTCCTCGTAGAATTAAGGATAAATTTCACTTGTATATTCAAAGTTTTCACAAATTGCCCTTGTCGCTGCGCGACTCGGGCAATTTTGTGAAAACTTTGAAAATACGCGTGAAAATTTATCCTTAATTCTACTCGGCTTCATGCGATTACATATACTAACTGTTACAGGGTCCATTCTTAATCCTATTCAGCTTGGGCGTTTTTTGTCCCAGAGCATGGAGGAGGCACTAAATGCCGCCTTCTCAACTCCAAGAAGGTTTAAGCTACGACAACGAAACTTCGATAGCATGTCCAAAAATCTTTCTTTTGAAGTTCGTAACATGACCTGATGACGTCACATGATGTGGGTAATACGTCATTATTGCCAAAATGGCGGCCATCTTGAATCCGTCATCTAAGATTTCATGTTCTTGTCAAAACCTCTGAAAACCACCAGATTGGCCTAAAAGTAATTCAAACCAATAAATGAATGATCAAAACGATCTTACAATGTAACATATAGCACAATTAAGTTTAAAATTTTCCTTTTCTCCCCCTTTAGCTGAAGCTTTTTTCGAGCGAAGTCGTGACCCTCGTATACACGGGAAAAGTCATCCCCCCAGCGTGGTACAATGGGAGGAGGAGCGGGGAGTGATGGAACCTCTCTTGGGTTTCTTATATGTTACCATGTTGTGAAAAGATTTTGCCTTTAGTCTGTGATGTGCTCTACAAGATGAGATATATTTTGTGGGTTGTGTAATTGTGGCGCTGCTGGGGGCCTGTGACGCCACCATCTAGTATTGCAGAAAATCTCATAAAAAGGCTGAACTTGACATTTTTAATGCTACACAAGTAGAATATGACATAATTAACCACTTTTCTTCTTTATCTTTTATCACCTAACAACAAGCATTTTTACTCAAAAATGGCTTGACCACCTGCTACTTATGACGTCATATCTCGTAACCGTAGTAAACGATTCTCACCAAACTTAGGTCAAAATGTGTCTAAGGTATATGCTTACAGCTACTAAAAATGGCAGGTGCTGATGAAGAATCATATTAGAAAAATTCAAGAAAAACCTTATGGGGGCTGGCAAACCACCCCCCCCCCCCCCCCCACCATCCCTTATACGTCCGAGGTTAAGAATTGTGAGGACAAAAATTGAGCCAACTCAGAGAGTATTAAAGCCTTGACAAGAAAATGTAGAGGGTGATACAGGTGTCCCAAAACGTTTCCTTTGAGGTCCAATAACAACATTTGATGACGTCACCTGACGTAATTCCTTGCTTTTTCCAAAACCTTGAGAAATCATTAACATTGGACAATAACCATTGAAAAGCAACATAAGAAGACTCAAATGGTGTAAAAATGTAAAAGTTAGCGAAGTGGAAATAAAATTTTTCATTTAGAACAGTAGAACTTAAAATTGTGAAAAAGCACCTGTCAAAATATGGTTGCCATGGCAACACCAAATTGGATGGACAAAGACATGTCACACCAAATTGTTTCTAGCTAAATTTTAGGGAAAGCAACACAGTTTGGTGGCTTTTGCTTGCATATTACAAAGCTTTTAGCGTTCAAATTGAGCGTGGGCACTCTGTTCTCCCCAACTCCCAAGCTAAATAGGGTTTAAAGCCATAAGCTGTAAGACTGTTACCCGATCTATACCGTTACATAGACGACCAAGAAAAGTCCTTGCCTATTTAGCTACACGCAGGGTAGGGAAGTGATTAGTTACAAATTACTAAGGAAAGTCACTTAAGAACCTCATAGGAGCCACTTAACTTGTTAGCTGGCAATAAGTTCCAAGAAGTCTCTTATCCTTCATCTTTTGAATTAGTAGGTTGCTGAGATGAAAAGCGTCGTTGAGATCGGATAAACGTCTATTTTATGCCACATTAACGCTGAAGTTCCATAGCAATTTGTGGGCCTACGCAATAAGAGCGCAAGGTGAACACTGCCTTACCCGAACGCGGGATAGAATAGAATTACAAGTACATTTATTGATTTTCTCCTGAGGATTTTGAAAACCAATTTGCAACGTTTCTTGACCATAATAACTTATAATTACAGTGAAGAAAAACATTAAAATTCTAATTTACATTAAAAAATGAAAAATAAAACTAACGTGCACATAAATCAAATTGCGAGGTATCTTGTGCGAGGGTAACCCTGCACTTGGGACCTGCGAGTAATTATTACGCCAGGTGTTAAGGCTGTGAATACGACACATCAAGGTAAACAAGCTCTGGAAGTACACAGGAACTAGACCGTTCAAACATTTTTATACATAAACGTCGCACATCATAGATACAGTTGGTGTGAGATAGAAAACAGGTAGACGTTTGTGTTATTTCTTTTCCGACCTATCACCGGCCCGTAACAATCACAAATCTTAAATTTCACTTCTTGGTCTTGCCTTTTCTTAGGTGTTGTATTATTTTTCATGGCATGTCAGAAGGCTTTCTCCCTTCCACAGAATCCACCGACACCTAGTGATACCTAAACCAGCTCGCTTGCTCTTTGTGTTTACTAATTATATGTTCTTTTAATTCTTGTAACAACCCAAACCTTTTTAATTTTCCTTATTTTCAGGTTTTGATTTTTGTGTAACAACACTACATTTGTTGGACCAAGACGGTTCTTTTCTTATGTAAAATGACCGTTCATTGCATCTTGCTTTTAGAGCAAAAATTTGACTAAAAGATAGTTTAAATTGAAGGTTTATGTGTTCGTTGAGTTCCAACAGATGTCGTAGTCGCAGTTTCAACTAAATGCAGTATACCAGTCATTTCAGGTTATCCGAGCTGGGTAAAGATTGGAATTTTTTTTTGTCCGGAAAAGGGATAGAGCTCTTTAGTAGGTATAATGTACATGAATTCTGCCTGCATGAAAAAAACATTTTGTCATATTTTTGACAGGTTAGGCTTCGCAAAAATTAAAAAAAAAAAGGTAAATAGTGCGGACAAACGTGTGGAATTTTGCCGCTTAAATTCCGTACAGACGCTGAAGGTGATCCAGCTTGTTTTGTTAAGAAATCGTAAACAGAAGGTTGTAACTATGTATTTTAACGAAATCAACAAAGAGATTTGACTATTGGAACAATCCCCATTTTTCTAGGTTGATTAAAGAGGTGACTGTGCGACACTGTTCCTACACTCGTTACTTAAGTTCCCTGTTTCTACGTTACAAAAGTTCCTTGCCGTTACCAAAGTTCCCTGTCGTTACAAAAGTTCCCCTTTTTCGTTACAAAAGTTCCCGACGTTACAAAAGTTCCCTTTTTTCGTTACAAAAGTGCCCTTTCCTCTGGCTCTCTCTCTCTCTCTCTCTCTCTCTCTCTCTCTCTCTCTCTTTCTCTCTCTTTCTCTCTCTCTCTCTCTCTCTCTCTCTCTCTCTCTCTCTGGAGATTGAAAGTAGGGCACTTTTCGTCACGTGTTCTCTTTTGGTTATAACTCTCTTTTAATGACCAATTACAACTCCCGTTTGTGATTTTCCAACTGCTATTGACCAAATCAACACCCAAACAGCGTTTTAACTTTATACCTGTATTTTGGATTTTTTTACAGATTTTAATCTAATCTCAACGTTGCATAAATGCCCTGTGCCGGGGCAGACAGTTTTTTACCCCCTTTCAGTCATTTTTTTTCGTGGATTGACGAGTATCCGACCCGTTTAACTATTTTTGGGCATTCACTCGTCATCCACAATTTTTCTCTCCCGAAATTTCCCTTCGGACAAAAAATGCCGTTGTAACGTATACTTCTTCATCTACTTGCGAAGTCTCGAAAGTAAATCGTAACACGAAAAAGCTTTTTTGGGGAAGAAGATACTATATCTCTAAAAGATCGCAGAGTTTTTTGCTGAAATTCCACACAAGACTAAAACATGTTATGTTCTTTCTTCACAAAAACATTTGCTCGAAGAAAACGCGACTAAGCATTTTTTTTTTTGGCGATTTTGCGATTTGACGATGCGGCCAGCGTTACATAAGTGCCCTATTGTCAGGTATGTTTTAATTCTCGATAAAAACTATCTCTTTTGTGATTTTTTTTTAATTTCTTCACGTCAAAAGAATGCGTTAATAAATCACTTTTAGTCCACGAAAATTATTACAACAAATAACTTTTATTGTAGAAGATGAACAAGTATGATTTATTTTTAGAAGAGGTATCAGACACTTCATTGATGGTCCAAAAAATTAAGTCGCAACTCTGTAAATATTAAAGTTCTTACGTTCAAACTAGGTACAATAGCCATAAACTGCACGTTCTACAGCTTGGCAGTCTCACAATGAAGGATTATTTGCTGAGTCAGCATATTTTATAAATGAAGGGGGTTTTGACAGCTGTCATTCAAACTGACAGCTGTCAGTTACGAATTGCAGAGTGAATGGCCAATCAAAATGTAAAGCTGCTTATGGGCTATTTTTGTGACAAGTTGCAAGCCATCTGCTTTATGGGGCTGTATTTTTTTTTTTAAAGTTGGTAAGGTACCTTACTTGGCCGCTATCTTGGATTTTTTTCTTAAGAAATGTGTATTAATAAATGAGCTCGTATATAATAAAATTTCAGTTTATGGCACTGCAGCATCTTTCCTCTTAAAATGTATATTCAGTCAATTCTGTATCTTATAGCCACTCAGCAATTTGGAAAATTTCCTGTTTAATACAGGTTCACTAAACATACTTTGCGTGGGCGTGGTCAATGGAAATCCATGCGAGTACATTGTCGAAAGTGATTTGTTCCCAGTTAAATGGCTACAGTAAAAGCTAGCTGAAGAAAGATTTCAAGTAAAGGAAGTCAAAGCAAAGATCTTTCTTGTCATATACTACGTTGAATAAATAGAAATAAAAAAAATCATTGAATTAACTACAAGGGTGGATCCATATCCACAACAAATAAACATCGTTTTGAGTTTGGGGAGCTTTCCCCTGCCCAAGTGAAAAATTCAGGTCCCCCAAAAAATATTGCCCATGAACTACATACAGGAATGAAAAATAACAACTCTGTAGAACAGTTCTGATGGTGCTAATATAATAAATAGACGAAAGACACAAATTACATTTGATGAGCTCTAGTGTTAGATTTGGAGAACAGACGTCTCTACATTGTAAACAAGACAGCGTTTTACCTTACTCACGGCCAAGTATCGTATATTACGCTTCACTGTGACGCAGCCTTTGTTGAACAACAACAAGAGCGAAAAATCACGTTTCTAGGCCCGTCTATAAAACCGAAGAACTTCTTGTTGTTTTAAGCGATATCAAATCGTAAAATGATATATGTATGTTTTTCACCTTAAGGAATGCACGCTTGTCTTGAGTGCTTTTACGGATGTTTCGGTATTTACAGTGGGAGTTATAATTTTTGGAAGCGTGCGAGTCTTAATATAAGGTATTTTTCGCAGTTTCAAGATCACTCAACGGCATCTCTCGCTTATGTTCGTTTAAATTTTCTTTGATTTTGTTATTGTTTGTAATCAGATACATTATACTTAGACATGAAGGCTTAGCTTATGTTGTCTGTTAGCGAGCATAACCAGTTAATTTAGCTATAAAAAAGTTAGGTTGCTTTGTGTAAGCTGAGACAGTTTTACGTTTGTTATAAATTTTCTATTCGTGAAATATAAATTATACTAGGAATAGTTTTGGATAGTTGGCAATTGTTCTTGTTATTAACGATTATTCTTGAACACTGCCCGTGTACTTATAGTCTGGCTATCAATAACGAGATGCCTATTCTTGATTCTTGTCTTAGTGTAGTGGTTATTGCACCCGACTAGTAAGCAGGTGGATGGCGGTGGCGGTGACGCTGGGGGGCAACTTTTCTTTCAAGCATAAATTTTACCCAGTTAATATGATCATTTGGGGCTTAAAGCTTATTGTCACGATAGATGTTATTTAACAAAATCGATTATTACGTGAACAAGCAATAAAAATTAATTATTACATTACATCATGCCACCCCATACCATACTACCATTGAGATGGAAAGAAAGGCACGGTTTATAGTAATGGAAATGCGAGTTTCTCCGGTACACTTTGATGTTCAGCGAGTAACTTTGTTTAAAACAATGTAGAACGTACTTACAAGCCAGACACAATTAAATCCTACCTGATAAGTCTCAGATATTTCTGCAGTTTTATCTTAAAAGAGCGTCCTGACGGAGTGAATGTCGAGGATGCTACTATTAGCTTCATTGACAAAAAAGCCCGCTTGTGGTCATCATCTTACAAGAAAGACAGTCAACGCAGGCATCTTGAGAAACAGGATGAAGATCTTTCTAACTTAATATCAGCCGAAATGATCACTAAATTTGAGCAGAGTGAATCAACACAAAGAGCAATCTCCCTCATCAATCAGCTTAGTGGGGCCCACTGCCTTGAAATTAACCAAGCAGATTACACACTAATTAGAGATTTTATCCTAACTCGAATAATAATCGCTAACGCCCATAGATCGGGCGTGCCAGCCAACATGACTATGGCTGAGTTCCACAAAGCAAAGCTATGCGGGGGAAGTTACATCATTAGTGTGAAGAAGCACAAGACTGCAGAATACCTGGCCCTGCCAGGGTGGTGCTGTCTCCTACCTTGTTTCATTACCTGAAAGTGTTTGTAGCTGAAGTTAGAAGTGTAGTAACTCTTACCAAAGATGATGACGATGTTGTGATATTGTCATGGAGTGGAGCGAGGCTCGCATCTGGCCAGATATCAACCGCGATAAATGCCGCCTGGAAAAAAGCAGGCATAGAGGGGCATATTAGTTCAACCCTATTCCGAAAGTCAGCCTTGACCGCTGTACACACTAACCACCAAGGCATGAAAGGACAACTCGCCGATCTACTGGCAGATAAAGAGTCGACAGCGCAAAGGTACTACAAGCTTCACGAGAAGCAACAATCGTGTATTAAGGCAGCTGCAGTGCTTCCCTCAATCATGAGAACAACAAATAAAGCATCGGAAGAAGGCACTTCGATAGCTAAGACTGAAGATGAAAATCCTGTTAGTGCTGAAGGTAGCAAGGAGAAGCAAACAACTTGGAACGAGCAATAAAAAGCAGCCGTAAGAGAGCTTTTCCGCGAAGAAATCAACCAAAAGCGTGTCACAATGGCAGTAGTTAGAGAGAAGATAAAAGACCACCCGACCCTTTACGATCAAGACCCTAAGAAAGTATACGACAGAGTTTGCAGTGGATGGCGTGGTATCGACAAAAAGAACCACCTGGAGACTGCTGGTGAAGCTAAACTACCAGAAGAAGAAGAAACTTCATCGGACAAAATGAGTCGCTTCTTAACTAGTTCTTCGGATTTTGTGCCACCGTCGAATTCAAGTTACCTGAGCAAGAACATTTTTTCCCGCGAGGGAAAAGAATACCTGTTTCGGTTATTTGGAGCTACAATCAGGAGTGGAATAATCTCAAAACCTGCCGTCAAGGACATTCTGGAAAAAGACGATGCTGGGAAGGAATTTTTGCTCAAATTTACCGTAGAACAGATCATAAACCGTTTAAAGTATGAGAGACGGTTAAACAAGAGGCGTTAAGCTACAGTAGGAGCACTGATAGTATAGTGTTTTTCAGGCAATAGAGTGTTTCTTACGGGAGGTTATCGGGTAATAGTATCTTCACTGAACTTTAATCTTCTTTCTATAGAAGCTTATGTACCCTAGTAGTTTGTTCATTTTTTTTTTCAAGTGACCAATATACAACACTCCCCAAACAAAGACTCTGGATTTTTATTTTTATTACTAAATTTCGTTCCTAACAAAGTCTGCGAAACACACATTTTGGAGAATTTTCCGAAAAAACAGTTTCACTTCTTAGGCGAGAGAAGAAGACAAGAAAAAACTAATGAATGCAACCTGTTACGTTTGTTTGTTTGTTTGTTTGTTTGTTTTTCTCGGACGAGTTCAATGCATCCAAGTGTTTTACTCAAGTGGATGCTATTAAGACCTATTCTCTCAATGTGGAGGTTTGTCATGTTAAATTTGATTTTAAGTTTGTTGTGTTGAGATAAGTAAGGCACTTTCTGTCATTTGTACGTTTACATTACTTTGAAGTCTATGATAGTTAATGAGCAAATTGAGCTCTTATGTTTTAATTTTCAAGCACTTTTTGTGAATGAAATTCCGTTTTCAACACTGCTAAGCATTACTATCAGTTCATTAAACAGTTACTTAAGATTTTAAGAACTCTTTGAAGTATATTGCCTCTTGTTAACTTATTTTCGATAGTAACACTGCACTTGCACAAAAACGCCGCCGTAAATAGCGCTTACTATGAAGGCTTGAATGTTTTGAAAAGTTGAGAATCATCTCTATTAGCTTCCTGAAAGAAATTTATATTTGTGAGTGATACACACTAACGCCTTTGATTTCCGCGGGGTCTAGAATCTCCAGCCAGTAAAAAAAAAATCATGGATTTTATTTTCGAAAAACGCCAGCAATTCAAAACTGATTCAAAAATTACAGTTTTTGCATTAAACAAAGCATTGCGTCACCAAAAATGAACATTGGGTATGAGGGTTTTAAAGCCTTAAGGTAGTGCATAGTGCTAACAGCACTTTTGAGAAAAAGCACTTAGCTATTTTGCAATGCATAAAACATCAGATCCCATTCTCAATTGCCAAAACATGTTCCGAACCACCCTATATTGGCACAAAGCATTTTAAGATAAGGGCCCCATGTTTCTGTTACGTTAAAAAGGTGCCTTATCCAACGTTGCAAAGTGCCCTATGCAACGTTACAAAGGTGCCCTAACGTGACATAAGTGCCCTACCTTAGGTGACCAAAGTGCCCTACCGTTGCATAAGTGCCCTATGGTACGTGACAAAAGTGCCCTAAGTGACATAAGTGCCCTATGGTACGTGACAAAAGTGCCCTAACGTGACATAAGTGCCCTATTTTACGTTGCAAAAGTGCCCTTCAATCTGCCTCTCTCTCTCTCTCTCTCTTCTCTCTCTCTCTCTCTCTCTCTCTCTCTCTCTCTCTCTCTCTCTCTCTCTCTCTCTCTCTCTCTCTCTCCCCGCCATACACAAACACACACCTCAATTACAGAACATTTCTGTGTGATACAGCACAACTCTTAAAACTATACCAGGACGCCTTTTCTATTGTGTTTAGGATAACAGGGTGTTTAAGGCGACTTGGAAGAGAAACTAAGATGAAATTAATTCTGCAAATAGTTCTTTCTTTTTCCATCCACTTTAATGCCCCCAATTTGTGCCAGCATTTCTTAGGGGCTGTTCACATGATACCAGAATGAGTTTCATTCCAGAATGAGTTTCGTTCCAGAATGAATTTCGACTACATTCACATGACAAAATCGACCGGCTCAGCCGTCTTGAAAACGACCGTTTTGTCTGCAATCTTGAAAACAATGCGCATGCGCCACTCGCCCCAGACTACACGGTTTGCGTTTTCATCTCGGAACGGAGTTCATTTTCAGTTTACATGTTACCAGAATGACATGTCATACCAGAACGAGAATTTCATTCGGCTTGAAAACCGGAATGAAGTCATTCCGGAATGAGTTGTGAGGGAAAAAAATTTCGTTTCGGTATCATGTAAACAGATACAGAGAAATATATGGGGATGGAATGAACTCGTTCTGGAATGAAAGTCATTCTGGTATCATGTGAACGGCCCCTTAGTTTTTTACCTCGATTCCTCGGTATTTTTCTCGGGCTAATAGTTGTGACAAAGTTATGTGAGACGTTGATGTAACTTCAACTTTGGGTTTTTTAGTATCTTTCGAAATGCTTAAATCGTCCCTTAGCGTGTTCGGGACAGAATCATCTCGAGCAAACTCCGTTTGTAATCTTAGGATGCCATCCGATTTTAGCCAGGACCGTTTTAGTTTTATCTTGTGAATGTAGAGGGATGGATGTGTTGAGCTTAATCAGCTTAACGTTCAGCCTAACACATTTATATCTTCCCTTCCAGGATAAACCATCTGCTCACATCGAGGGCAACATTGGAGATGCCACTTATCAAAACATGCAAGGTATGTTATGATCATAATTTTCCAATTGGCCGAACAAAACCTGAGCTAGGGGAGTTTTCCCTTTTCTTACAGATCGTTTTTCATAGGTATGCCTCTAAGAGAGAGAGAGAGGATATCAAGAATACCATTACATTATGTATTATTCTCAAAAGTACTTCTGATTCCGCAATAGTGGGACTACGCTGGGAATACCCTGATCCAAGCTCAGTGATACCCTCTCTTTCCGCGTGTTTAATCGTTTCCACCTATGCTTCCCCGTCAACTCCCCGGTATCACAATTTGGCGAATATCTCACCGTGAGCACAAACGAGCTTTTCAAATGCCCCAAGGTTTTTTGAGAAAAAAGGTCGTACCAGTTTGCCTCCTGAGCTTTCTATACACTACTAAACATTAATTTATAACCGACTAAGGCACAGAGAAGGGCTACTTATAGCCTGGCTCAGACTGTTTTTACAGTCGATCTTAGCGATGAAACGAAGATACCATTCTCTGAAGTCAAACTAATGGGGGGTCAGATACACTGGGGTAGACTTAAGCCTATCACCGGTTATGGGCAATGTAGTAATTGAATGACATCCAAGGACTTGGCCATATGGAAAAATAGCAATTGGTCACCTTCAGTATTTATGAGCAATACACAGTCTCAGTGACATCACTGACATTCGAATTCGCCTAGCTTTGAATATTTTGGTTTTATATAGAGGGGAATAAATTCGACATAAACCAAAATGGTAGTCCATTCTTTTTATCTCAGTTTAGTTTACCATTATCGAATTAAAATATTGGAATGGATATCATTGAGGCCTAGCGAAGCTCTGAAAAAGCTTACACTCTACTTAAGATCAGACGACAAAATATTCAATCCAAACATTTAGGGCCGACTGTCCAAACGAAATCTATTATTTAAGATCGACTTGGTTTAAAGCTAAATGGAAGAAGATAATACTAGTTCTTAATAATCCATCCAAGCGGTCCAAAATTGTGATATTAGAAAGCCCCACAGACTACAAAGGCCATATCCATACATAGACTAACAAATTATGCTTATCTTTCTGACGCTGCTTAAAATTGGTTGAAACCACATTTTCCCTCAACCTTGTCTAAACTTCGTTTACGCCGGCAATCCGCTCCCCAAAATTAAAACCCATTCAACTGACTTTTCCTCCCTTTTCGATTATATCTAATTTATTTTGTTGTTTTTAACACCATCTTAACTATATTTTATTTCTTGATTGCGTTGATTAGTGATCAAAGACTTTTCTGTCAGTGCTCCGAACAGCCATCTTGCCGGCGGCATGACGTACAAAGACGGAAAACTGACTGTGCCCATCCCTGGACGATATTACATCTACGCTCAATTTTTTTACCATGACACCGGCAGAATCTACATCCGTGTGAACAACAATTTCGTTACCATGTTACAGCCACCTTACCAAGCCTCAACGCACCATGGTGCCTTGTATGCCGGGGGAGTGTACAAGCTGCAGGCCGGTGACGTCATCACCGTGGTCGCTACTAACATCCACGGTACTGTGAAGGGCTATATGGGTCCATTTCACAGTTACTTCGGCGCGTACTTGATTTAAATGCTTAACAGTTCTAGAAGGCTGTGAAGTCTGCTTCGTTTAGCTGAAGGTTTTTTTTTCTGATTTTGTGTTCCAAGGAACAGGAACAGGAACAAGTATCAGTACGTATCGCGACAAAGTCAGTTTTAGTGTAGCCTTTAAGTCAAAGGTCATTTAAACGTAGGGTACGTATCTGTTGTTTTTGTACGCAGAAAATAAGTTTGCCTTCAAAACCTTCTTAGAGGTTCTATCGGTATAAGTTTAGCAGGTTTGAGCTTCAATGTGTTATTAACTGCTTGAAATAAAATAAAATAAAAACAATTGTTAACCTCGTGTTCTTTATCAAACTCTCTTGGGAGTGACTTTCAAATAAGCGCATTGAAACGCAAAGGACTTTGTCTGCAGCGCTAGTTGTTTTCAGTTGAAAAAGTGGGCTGCACGTGCAAAGAGCCTAAATATTGCTAGAACAACATTCCAAAAGTCAAAGAGAGTTAACATACTTATTATCAAGACGTTCCTTATCTCAAATGCAACATCATTAAGGTGGTCCGTGGTATTTCGCTGGCGCGAAAATCTTAGGGTTGTTATACCGTTCTCTTCCTTAGCGTACGTCAACACCCAGTCCTGCTGATCATCCAGTTCGGGTTCGTTGGCAAAGCTGTTAAGTAATGGTGATTCATTTACGTCTGGAGCAGGTGTGCCAAAACCTAATCCAATGGTTAAATAATCCTGGTGGAATAAAGTACAACCATAATTGGTGATTTGTTTTAGTTTGCAATTATCTTGATGGAGGCCCGAACAGTTTCTCAAACGTTCGGTCAAAAGGGAGTTTTTTACGGGTCATTGGTCTATCTCATCTACAGTAAATCGATGAGCTTCCGCTGGAAAACTGAGGACCACAAATTGACCAAATACCGTTTGCATGCGTTTGTTTTTAATAAGGTCAACGAGATTTATCCACGTCCAAATTGTAGAAAAACTGATTAGTTTTTCTAGTAGATGAATCTCTGCCTAGTATACATACAATTTTTCGGCATGAACGAACGAACGAATGGATGAATGAATGGATCACTAAAATTTTAAAAGTATCTTATCTCTTTTCCTGTAAATGGGGCCATTCGATAGCTGTAGTAAAGATTTCAGCAGCAAATTAGGTCACTGTTTCTATGACGTTAACATTTTTGGGATCTCTACCTAGATGTAACCAATCAGTACCTTTAAGTAGCCTGATCCTCTTAGAACTCGACCAACAGTCACATCATAATCTTCCATATTATTGGGGGCGTGAGTTGCAACGCCAAATCCAATCCAGCCCGCGGCCCTCACTTCCACCATGAAGTGTAACGTGTCGGTGCTGCTGTTATACATCCAGGAAGCGTTGTAGGTGCCATTATTGAATGAAACAAAGTTTGCGAAATGTAGTGGTGGAACCGGCGCAGGAGTGACCTCTGCGGTAGTTGCTGTCACTGAAAGAAGGTTGATTTTAATACTGAATTGAATGTCAAATGTAATTGATTTTCCCTGGCTGTAGTTGATGATTTTTGTCCAACAGCTGCTTTACTTGTAAATTTGTATCCTGTGGAGAAGGCATGGTACAACTATGCGTAAAATACCACTGTGTGAATTTTTTTTTGATTAGCTCAATTTGTTTATGGTTCGTGATCTCCTCCGTAACTTGTACTAAAACAATTATTTCCCTTGGGGTCAGTTGATAAAGATAGATATTTACCCCGACTTCGTCTCGGTAAACATTTAACAATATTTGCTTACTTAACTTCGATTCAATATCAGCCAATAATTGTTAGCTGAAGAAACTATCCGTGGTGCTATAAAAATTGTTGAGCGATTATGCAGTTCAGAAAAAAAGCCTTATATAAGAACCAAATGGGTTAAAAACATGTAGGCTAAAATTATATAAGAACCTGTTGAGCCTAAAAATTGAAACAGGTTCGTATTTGGAAAACCGGAAAGAATACCAACAGCAACACCTAAATGTTAACAAAGGGTACTATCGACTAGTTTAATTCAACGTGACAACCTCAGTTTATGTTTCTTATACATAGGGAAGGGACCACACCCATATAGACTAGTGGCTGGACTAGTTAAAGCGCCTTTTCCTCTTATAGGAAACAAGAACCTATTTAAGAGCCGTTGTCAGTAACTTTCGAGAATCTGGCGACAGGGCCGAAAATTCGAATTTCTTTTTATTTGCCGAAAAGAACCCTTTTGGTGAACTATTTTCAAAAATAAGATTTAAAAGTTCCAGCGAGTTTTTATTTTGGCAAAAAACGGAAAGTTCGAAACTGGCCGAAACGGGCCTTCGCACCCGATGTAAATTATGCAACTTTGTACATTTTCAAAACGCTTGTACAAGACAACGAAAACGTGCCTGGAATTAATCTTTTCACAGTTTGTTAAAGTTGCTTTCAAACTAAACTTTACATCGATCTAAACCTTCTTTCCTGGATATCCATCCGCGTAAAGAGTACAGTATTTTCTATTCCGTTAATACACTGAATTTTACCAATTTTTAGAAGACCATATCATCGGGGGTATACGAATATCTAGGTAATAAAAAGGCTCTTTTGAATAGGAAATGCTTGTTGTTTATCATATAAAAATATTTAGTTTGGCCCGTGAAAAGCCAGCGCGCGAGGTGAAAATATGTGGAGTGCACTTTGACAGATTTCGCCATTTCTTCACTGTACTCCTATTTCAAGTCAAATATGCTTTTCAGACAAAACGGTCGACGTTTCTGGTCTGTACCATACTGCTTTTATATTGAACATAAGGTACAGCATTTCCTTAGCTAAAATCTAGTTACAAAGCGATGATTTGACTTTATTTTACGCGAGTTTCAAATAAAAGAACAATTAGACGATGAAAGATCCCTGTCGACAATGTGATGTTTTGATAAGCCGATGTTACCCTGTCGCGCGTATGTTTCGCTTTTCAGACATTGCCAAACTACCTTACTGCCGTTACTTTAGGGCAAATATTAAACTTTTAAACGTTAAAGTACGTGAATTCGAGTAAAAAGAAACCTTAAATAAAAATGTCATTAAGTCACGTTACGAAAAAGGAATTCAGAGGGCATAGATGTTATCAGAAAACTCCTCATACAAGTGAAAGGCGTCTGAACGCGATGTTTTTGTCAGTGCTTTGTATAAACATTTTTTTGCAGTCCACTTGCTAAAATACATTTGCCAATGAAGCTCAGTTTTGATTTTTGTTTGGTAAGGTTTCTGAAAATATAATGCAATCAGGCCATTTACACTGACTCATTCCACCATCAGAACAGATAATTCTGTAACCAGACTTAGAAAATCATTTTACTGTTCACTGGCCAGATATACGGTGATTTACTTACCTGCAATGTTTGAATCAGTTTCTGGTCCCTCACAGAGCAATTCTTAGCTGAAATTTCGTACAATGGCACGTCGGACAAAAATGATCGATGCCGGCCAAAAGAGAGTTGCATGTTGCGTGACAATTGAAATGTGATACAGAAGCACGGGGGAGTGAAGAACCTTCGAGTTTGGACCCGAGTTCGAGTTCGAGTTCGAGTTCGAGTTCGAGTTACAAATTCAATGAAATTTTCACAATTATCTGTAAATGACCGTGAAAAAGAGCAAAAGAGACGCTGCGAAACCTGATGTAAAGCACGATGAAATCGATAATCGATAATAACCGATAGAAGTTAGTTCAACTGTATCTGAAATCGATGAAGGTATTTGTAGTGAAGACGCATTTTTAATACAAGGTTGGGGACTGGCGCTAGCCATGCACGCGGACTGTCGATTTTTCAGAAGTTCATCTTCATGCATTTCACCAAACTAAAGCACAAAACAGCATATGACAAAATACCTTGAAAAAACACCTCTTAGAATTCGTTATCAGCTGACGCTCTTGCGATGGCATGAAGTATACTGACCGACTCTTGCTCAAAATCACAGCTAAAAAGTAACTTGAAATCAGTGTTACCCAGCTCAGTATTCAGTGCATGGAAAATGCAAACTTTTATTAATCAATAAGCCGTCCTCTAACAGTACATGCACTACAGCGGAACCTCCATCACGGGACAGCCTGGGAAAAAGGAGAAGTGTTCCCTTAATTTTGGTGTGCCTATAGGTAACAGATGGAAGAATTACAAATTGGGCTTATTAGTGTATTCCTTTCTTCTTTTTTCCTTCTTTTTTTCGTGCCTACATTTCACTTAAATAACATTACATTTCATAGGTTTATAGTTTCCGTTTATTACCAGTTGCAAAGTTCAATCTTGTTATTGCCATAAGCGTTTAACTTTTGTTGCAAAAACTACAAAAGAGGTGACATGTACTAACTGAAATTTCAAAAGAAAAGCACAGCCTACTGCTGTACATACGGTCAATAATGGAAATGGGCTTCTTTTCACCTACGACGCAAACATAAGATAAAAACAAGAATAAGCACAACGTTGTTCACACGTGCGATGAGCATAAGGTGACATACGCAAACGAAGAGGCATATAATTTTGGGGGCAAATTTGAATACAACATGGAAACAGTCGCTTTTGCCAACATTTTTATGGGGACTGTAGAATCACAAATCCTACACCGTAGCGTTGTAAAACCACTCGTCTGAAAAAAGGTATATTGATGATATATTCTCGATCTGGAATACAAACAAAGACGAGGTCACGCAATTCATGGAACAAGCAAATAGCCACCACCCCATCATCAAGTTTACGGCTGAAGTATCTGACACAGATACTACGTTCCTCGACACAAGCGTTTACAAAGGCGAAAGATTCGCTAACGAGTCTATATTAGACATAAAAATGCATTTCAAACCAACTGAAACATTTCAATACACACATTTCTGTAGTTCCCACCCACCAGGGGTCAACAAGGGCTTCATTGAAGGCGAAGCACTTACGCTTCTCTGGACAAACTCCTCAGAAACTACGTTCGCAACTGCAGTGTCAAACTTTAAAACACATCTCAAGGAAAGAGGGTACCCCGAAACTCTGATTTCAATAATCCTCGCTGAGATTAACTTTGAGGGCAGAAAACTTGCCCTTCGACAAAGGCGTAAACCGGCAAAACACGCGAATCTTGCCTTTCGTCACACAATATCGTCCTTCAGTGCCTAATTTAAAGCAAATACTTATGCAAAACTGACATTTAATTCAGCAACAACCTTTGCTTAACAAGATATTTTAAGATCGCCCTATGGCCGCATACGAAAGGGGCAGATCCCTAAAAGACATACTCGTTCGAGCCAAATTGTGAACTGGTTATTACACGTGGATAGGAGTTGTGTAGGCCTGTCACCCTATTGTTATCACCATTGCATGGAAAAGACCCCGATTATTAACTCGAACTCGAACTCGAACTCGAACTCGAACTCGGGTCCGAACTCGAAGGTTCGGGATTCCCGTAGCGCGGGAGAGAAATGACCAAGAAAGGACTGTCAATATTTGCGTTGCTTATGACAGCTTTTCATTCTTTGGTTCCTTCTTTAATTAAAAAAAAAACCTTTCAGGTTATACTCGATAAATTAAAACAAGAATCACAATAGTTTCATTACTTATTCATGACGTGAGGTCATAAAAAAATCCATCCTGTGCGAATTTTGGGGATGCTTTTTATGGAGCCAGTAATTCGGAAGATCCGTGTTACAATAAAGCCTTGTCAGTCAAACTGAACGAACTAATCGGAAAATCAACAAAACACAGCAGTTTCGAAACTTCAATCCGTATTTCTCAATACCTTTCGAAAGAAACATTTTGTTCGGAGAGCTAGTGTGTAAATTCACAATGGCTGACTTGCAGTTTTTCGTCCTTATTTCGCCTCACCTCCCAGTGCGGAGCAAGCTCAAAAGAACCACAAGATTTGCAATGTGTTACGCTTAGAGAATGCAATAAGGACGTTCACCCACACCTGAAGTCATTAAAACTGGTCCCGATGAAGCAATTTCTGACGAAATGGCGTCTGATTTCTGGCAAGGGCAGGTACGGGTGTCTCGTTTAACTGAAAAAGGAAACTTTTTCGTAGCCTTCAATTGGCAATTACTTGGCAACCGTAAATCTGTAAGGCAAGCTTTTCCGTCGGTTTATACGTCTTTCTTCTAAAAGTGTTCCAGTGAATCAATGTTAAGAAGACTCCATAATAAAATTGTTCACATCGTCAAGCACGCGTGTTTAATGTTTTAAGAAAATCTATCGAGCCGTTCTGAAGATTTTCGCAAAAGCGCCCAAATCCCAAAATTACCACAAAATGATTACGCAAATGATCTTAGAAAAACAATTCGTTCTCGAGATCGCGAAAACCAGTTTCAACAAAATTTTCTAGACGTAAAATAGTAAGTTAAAGACACATTTTAGCAGTATTTTCCAGCCATTTCATCAAAGCATTGATTACTTTTTGGTGCATTTACTATTACTATGCAAAAACTAAGGTTGAAAATGTTTTTGCGATTTACTTTAAAACAAACAAACAGAATTTTTTTGTTCTTGTATATTTGGTTTGCATACACCCGCACAGTTTAAGATGTTGGTATTTGCTTTTCAATGGGAAATCTGGATCGCACAAAATTTCAATTTCACTGATTTCCAGGTTTTTTGATTATCGTTGTCATGGAAATATCGATTTTCACAAAATGTAAACCAAGCTTAAGTCCAATCCAAAACCAACAAGTATTGCAAATTTCACGTCGATCTGACAAGAAGAATATCTAAGAGTCGATTCTAAAAGTTACTATATGGTCCCAAAAAAACTGTATCGGAACACCTTAATTTACAACACTGTTAACCTAGGAACATCATTCTCATCGGTGGTGTTTCTCTTGCGATAAAACCTTAGCGTTGTTATACCGTTGTCTTCACTTGAGTTTGTCAGCATCCAGTCCTGCCGAGAATCTAATGGTGGTGCGTTTCGGCCATTGGTGAAATAATCCTGATTAAAAAAAGGTAAGGGCATCTCTTGAGAACAGAGTTTTGTTTGAAATAACGTGCTTTGTATGAATCTGTTTTATCTTCTTTTGCTTGAAGTTGTGAAAAGGAAATTGTCAAGGACTTCCTCAAACAAATTTATTTTCCTAGAAGTAGTGGGCCGTAATTTTTTGGTGGGATTAGGGCACAAGAAGATGTTGAATAACAAAAAGTGGCGACGAATAGTGCTAGCAGAAGAAAGTCAAGTTATAACTTAAGTTTGTCTACGTTTATAGTCGAGCTTTTTTCTTGAAAGATTCGATTCATTCCTACTACTGATTCGTTTACGACTTCGTTACGAAGCATGACACAATTCGGGAGTGAGAGACAAGTAGATTTAACACTCTTTACACCCCCGTGTAAATACTCCCTTACAAAAGCTAGACAGGTACGCGGTGAAAAATGGGTTGGTTTTTTAATAACGTGTGGGCGTTAAGCAGGATATCGAATTTTACCGTTTTGGTCTGATCCGTAGGGTAAAGATTATACCGTTTTGGCAAATCCAAAAACAACAACAATTATGAAGCAAAAATAAAAGAAAGCAAACTCTTTTTGACAGTTAATTCTCTCACTGCTTAAAAGGTCTTAACAGTTTACTTCGTTGTGAAATGTTCTTGTTTGAACAAAATTATACAGATGGCTTCATATGTGACTCTTTTACGCTCGAGGCCTTTTGCATTACGTAATTTTTTGACTATAACACTTGTGGCGTCGTTGCATTAAAACAACTAAATAGCATCCCTTTAGCAATGGTCAAGCTGACATGACAAGTAAAGGTATTCTTTATGTCTATTACGTTTTCAAAATTAACTGTATTTTTCAGTATGGATACAACTTTGCTTTGCCTTTTTTTTTCCGTGATCGATAACTTACTGTGGTGCAGATATATGGTGTTCCGTGGTTAACTGATTAGAGTTCCGTTTTGGATGTCTTGATTTTAATGACACAAACTAACTACCTAAATATGTGCATGAAAACAAATTTAATTTCACTCAGCAAACAATAACTAAGAAACCTCGAGGAAATTACTTCTCTTAGGCTCATTAACTGACTCGAAAGTTAAAAACACATTACTGTGTAGTAGCGTTTATTTGAACGGTCACCACACTTGAGATTTTCATTCACAGATTTTAAAAGTTTGAACCGCCTTGCCCTACTGGGGCCTAGTAATTTTCAGATACTTTCATTCAAAGTGTATATCGACTTTGGGATTTCAACGGCAAACTCAAAGGCTATTATATTGACTGTCTTAACGTTTACAAGTACTCCTGGCAGTAAAAGGAAATCAGTGATTAAAATAGATATCAATCAACTAATCAAACAGTTAGTGAAATAAAACTAAGCAAAGCGATTATCTAATTATTGAACCATTAAATAATAATTAAGACGGATGGTTATTAGCGTGTACTTCAACCAGAGATTATCGTAGCTCTCACGCAAAGTCCATCCGTGAGCCATATTCGTGTTGCCCGAAGTTTTTAAATTCTGAAACAGGTACCAAGTGTTCTAATAGCTACTGATTGAACATAAAATTAATATGGTTTCTCATACTAAAACAAGGCCCTAAACTATTTTTAAACACTTAAGGACTAAAGGCCTATTTAGCCTCTATTTACATACGGCGTAGAACGTTCAGAAAATAAACACTGACTAGTTTTCGTTTGTAGTCTAGTGTGATGTCACATGCAGCCTGTGTATTTCTTCAATTCCAACTGAATTGTGTTCGTTTATAAAAGAAAAATCAGAGTTCCAGAAAAGTTCCTGTAGTCTCAATCATCGCCTGAAAGCTTTAACTAATATTCTAGGCGGAAACAAACAAATGATTTCAGAGCACCTAGGGCATAAATTTTACGGCCAACATCTGAACCTTAATTTGAGCGAAACCATTCTCTAAAAATTCCACCCAAACTTACTTCACAACTTGTACAAGGGTTACTTTAGAATAAAACCACCACCAGCAAAATATCTTTAGTTTCTGTCAGCAATTTGCGATCAGCTATAGAATTCCGGCGCCACAATATATTAGTTTAGCGCATCGGACTTGTTAGCGGAAGATCGATGTTTGAAGGTCCGTTCGATTCCCTGTCGTCGTCAGTATTATGTCCTCAGTTAAATTTAACTTCGTTTTGCATTGTCACTATGTTCATGCAATAGTATTAATTGGATACCAAGGGGACCCAATGGTTAAGAAAGCTAAATTCACTGAAGACCCGATTCTGACCCGATACAACGAACTCTTATATAAAAACGTCCCAGGTATAGCGAGCCATATTCTTCATCCCACATGTATGAAAAAGAACTCCGATATAACGAACCACCGTTATAAAGAACACAGTTTGCCAGTTCTTTGGCACTTCGATGTATCGGGGTTCCACTGCAAAACGACGGAACCTTAAATAGGGCCCGACTGCACCATGAAAAATTAGGCCCAACCATTACATTTCACCGTGTGCCCATCTCAAACATCGTTGCGAGCAAAAATGCGAAGTAGAATGATGAAGCATTACCTTGTTGCGAGCAGTGTTACACCGTTGTTCCGAACCTCAACAATTCTGGTCATAGAAACAAGAACTAAGCCCCGGTTGGCTTACAAGGATCTAGGCTTAGAGAGAAATTACTTACCCTTAGATAACCTGATCCATTACTCAGCACTCCACCAACCGCCACATCGTAGTTCTGCATATTGTTAGAAGCGTTTAAAGCGAACCCAAACCCGACCCAACCTGTCGTCCGAACTTCCACCAAAAACTGTAAGGTGTCTGCAGACTGGTTAAAATTGTACGAAACATTACAATTTCCGTTATAAAGAATGATCTTTGTGGAAAATACATTACTGCCTTTTGTATAAACAATAAATAGCGTTAACAGACACAACTGAAGGAACGCCATTGGAAGCTAAAACTGAATCACAGGTGTTGCGTAAAGACAAAATGACCAGGTGTATTTTCAACTGACTTGCGCTTACATATATCATTCTTCTTGCTTCGTTGACCAGTATGTTTAATGATTCTGTTTGTTTATGGTTATTGCTGATATTGTCGTTTTGTCTGTTTCAGTTAGCGTTAAGATATATGTTCCAATATCATGCCGTCGGCAAAAGTAAGTAAAATCAAAGACTGTCGATGTACTAGGAAGTTTAATCTTGTCCCTGCTGAAACCCAATATCGAGTTGTCGGCAAAGATAAGTAACATCAAGAATTGACGAAGCACAAACAAGGAAGTTTAATACTGCCCCTCCCCCCCGGGTTTAATCTTGTGCTGGTGAAGCCAAACCAAGTCATTTAGTGTCGTGCTGTGTACAAAATCCTAGAGTGTGGCAATTTTAAATGAAAGCTTTTTTGGCGCTGTTTATTGTGTTGTAAAAGGTGGTTCTTGCATTTGAATCTGGTGTAATTCTAAAATTAAGGCTACTCTCTATTCAAATGAAATCTACAGAGCAGTACGTGACTTAAATTATTCTTGGTAGTATTATCTGTCCGAAATTTTCCCAAACTGTCATTAATTTGTCATTTGCTTCTTTGCCATCCTCCCTAAGGCATAAGAAGGCGCGGGCGGGGACGGGGGTGGAAGAGGTAATGACTAAAGAACAAACCTTAATCAGTTTATAGCATGCCCATAAAAGTATCACGACTAGAAAGCTGCCTTCTTTGTGGGTCAGTTTTGTGGTTTCAAGAGTCCTTAGATGGACGCGCGTCCGCGCGTTCTGTCAGAAGTTTAAAAGCATAACCACTTGAAATGTGAAAAATGAGTGCAAAAGTTAGTACCAAAATGGCTATGAACAGATCGATATATCCGAACATGAAGAATAACTGTCAAATATCAAAAGGGTCTCATTTAACGTCGGCTCTCAATCCTTCGAAGCCAAGTTATAGAGACTTTCACACAGATTTTCAAAATGAAAGAGATTTGTAACCTTTCTTAAGTGGTATAAGCGTCTTAATGTTCACAACATCATTTGAGTGCGGACCACTACTTTCTCCCGATTGATGTCAACCTAGAAAAGTACATGGTACTATACCACAACTCAAGGACATCATGCACTGCTCTTCCAGTATCAGCGTTCACTGTCAATAACAGCAGTGGACCGAAAACATCGTATGTATAAGGTTTAAAGAAAGTCCTGTTTTCCCACTGGAACCTGTAGTAGGCGCACATAAAACAGACGGATGATTTGTCTCAGACGATTAACGCCTCACGATAAATGCGAGACGCACAAAAGGAGGCTATTTTTTCCGTTTGAGAACCATCTGAATCGATCTGCTCGTTTGTATCTGCTTCGTGACTTCTCTGGTTAGAAAGTCCGCTCAAAGCAAGGAAAGAGTATACCATTTTGTGAGGTTAGTGTTCTTTCCAAAATCCCCCCCCCCCCCCAGAGAGTCAGTCTCTCTTGTGTCACTTTAATTCGTCTATTCACAGACTCTCCGTATTTATTTGAATCAGAAGACGAATTATAACACGTCTCATACCCTTTACGCTTCTTCACATTTTGTGCCTTCTTGACTGTGTCCACGATGCAGCTTCGACGCACGTGAAAGCCATTTCAGTGCAAAGTGTCAAAAGCCAGCCAATAGAAATCAAGATTCAAAACCACAGCATGAACCTCGTGGTTTTCAAAAGCCTAGCAATAACCTTGGTTTCGTTTATCTGGAAATGTCGTTTTATGACAGAAATAGCTCCTGCTCATACACTCCTTGACTGTTTTATTATCGCAGCTTTACAAAAATTCAAAAGTACACAATGTGGAGTCAAATTGATTTACGTTTGCGGTGGAAATAAGTCTTGCTTTGGCAGTTATCCGCAGTTTGTCATCGCTGGCCGACAGTAAACAAAATCACGAACACGGTAAGTAAACAAAATCTCGCTCAATGGGACATAAAAGCTTTGGATAAGAAAGAAAGCAGTCTTATATTGCTTATAGTTACGCAGGAAACTACATTATATTCAAAATATCGCAAAAAAAAAAAATTACCATATCGCGGTCGTTTGCCAACAAAGTTAAAATTAAAAAACATGTATCGCCGCTATTCACTCTAGTAAGCTTTTAATAATTAAACTTAATTTACCTTAGCTTTTATATCTCTACGGCCCATTCCAAGTTCGAAAAACACCTGACCAATATGATTAGCATTTTGTTTATTTGTTGCCTGGCATATTTTTTCAAAAGTAGAGAGAAGTTGGGATACAAGTTACAGTTTTGAAAGAAGCTTAAAATATGTAGTTTGGTTCACGACTGTGATTATAATTTAGCACACTTCTTTGATTAAAGGCAGCAGTTTCAGTTTGTGTATGGTAAGACTAAAACAAACAAACAAACAAAATGATAAATCGGCGACGTTATGTTTGTTTTCACCAGATTCTTTGTTTTATTTAGACCGCTTATGGTGATTCCATCGAAATAGAAGGAATATTTAAAATTTTCTAAAACTTGGTCCACTTGGTAATGATGTTTAGAACATTTCAAAAATGCAATAAAAAATAGGGGTCACCGTGCTTGTTTTTTCACAAAATGGATAGCCATTAATAGCAACTATATGACCTGTAAGGTTTTCCTGACAAACCCTAGTAATCAGAAATGAGAACTATAATTGCTTTAAAAAGGCATTGCTTGTATTGAAATATTGGAGCAGTTCACCAAAGCAGACATTTATCTTGTATTGTATACCATTTTAGCTGAACAGGAATCAAGATTATGAAATAAATTTAAAAATTTGCCGCGTGCGTACATACCCTGCTGCACCTAAAAATGTGTTCTTTTCGGCATTTATATAAAAATATCTCAAAGCAGAATTTTTAACTTTTTTTAAAATCGCGATATATTGTACTAGACCGTGTGCCATTTGAGTTTATGTCTTAAAAAATGGGGGTCACCGAGCTCGTTTAAGAGAAAACGACCATTTATTTCTCTGAACAGCTCAGCTTTCATAGAAAACCTATAAAGTTCCGAAGGTGCGCGCGCTCGTGCACGCGCAAATCACGCAAGAAATGATGCGCAGAAAGGATGCGTAATGCAATTGAATGGAATCACCTTAAGGTGATTCCATTCAATTGCATTGCGCATCCTTTCTGCGCATCATTTTTTGCGTGATTAGCGCGCGCACGAGCGCGCGCGCGTTCGGAACTTGATAGGTTTCCTATGGAAGCTGAGCTGTTCAGAGAAATAAATGGTCGTTTTCTCCCAAACGAACTCGGTGACCCCACTTTTTTATTCCATTTATTTAAGGAAAATACGACTTTACATGATATATTCAAATTTGAAGAATTTTTCATTATTCAATTTTGAAATATTCTGGTTGATTCACTGTTACAGTCAGATTTTAGGCGTTTCACTGCAACCGCGTAGACGCTCGATTTGCCTATTATTTCAAAGTAGTTTAGCTGTTACGGCAATTTTCAGACGTTTTACTGTAACGTTGTTCTTCTATCATAAGAATAATGCTTATATTTCATTGCTAGTAATAACTTTGTTGAAGTAACGGGTGTCTCTAGTACAAGGATAGGTTTTTTTAATATTGCTGTCTAAAGATAGCAAAGTACCTATATACTACAGCCCCGTAGCGTGAAATCGGACACGGTGACCCCCTCTTTTTATTTTATTTTTTTAATGTACTAGGTGTAATTAGTAACTGTGCAAAGTTTCAGCAAATTCTCATTACAACTTCTTTTTCGATGGAATCACCTTAAGCGCCGATCAATTCGAAACTTCAACATCCATTCCCCGGGCAAACCCGCGGGCATTTGAACTTTTGAAGATTGGCTCGTTCAAATTCCCACCCCCCTGGGCCAAAACTGTGTTCAAACGCTCTACCCTTAGGTGCTGGATTTGAATGTCAAACGCCCCTTCCAAAGAACAACTGTTTTTAGTGGGAATAAAACGAAGACTTTTTGATTTTTATTCTGTTGTATGGCTTTATAAATTTCACTTTTATATGGCAATGTAGTTCAGCCTTTACTGAACTTTCCGGTCGTTTGAGAATTAGTCAGGTCAATACCTCCCAGTGATACTAAAAACGTAGTCATAACAAAACAGTTACAAAAGTTACCACTAAACAGAACTTTTTAACAGTGACTGGTAATTGGCACTAATTGAATCTATAAAATTTATAAATCCTTTATAATATTAAACACATTATACGCCTCCTACGTACCTTCAAACATACTGTAGAGCTTGATAAGCCCTTTTGTCGCCAGCCATACGCTCACAAAAGCGATATCTGTGCCTTTAAATTGGTCCATGATAAACAACCATATGTGTTAACCGCCGGAGCGATCGGACAAAAAATATTTTAAACTTGGCACTTCCAGTTCAAATTGCCTACCCCGGGAAGGCCTTTTGCTTCATTCCCTGCTCCCGGGCAAGTAGTCAAATGACCGGGGTATGCCCGCGGGGTGGATGTTGAAGTTCCGCATTGATCGGCGCATTACCCCGTTTTTTGTAGCATGAAATGCCACTATTCGCCGGCAGCCCAGTACGGTTGTAGTTCGAAGTACAATCTCTCTCTATCACAAAAGTCAAACCCTTGTTAAACTTAGAAAGAGAAAGACTTTATTTAGGTAACTTTTTTGTCTGTAAATGTATGTTCTTTCTGCTTGAATGCTCACTGTATTTTTGTCTTGTTTCTAGGCAGAAAGTAAACAGAACGCGTTTCAAGAATGAGATGTAATGTGACTTCTCAGGTATAAAATCCACGCTAAGTACTCTTATTTCTTAGCCGGTCAGAATACAAGAACGAGTCTAAACGTCTCTGTAAAGCCGCAATTACACGAAATTCAGTTTGGGTACGGCACTCCTACACTTTGGCAACAGACACCCCCAATATGTGGGTAGAGCACTCTCTAAATTTTAGCCGGTCGGCGGACATTTTACCATCGGTATGCAGTAGTCACGCCGTTAATTTCAACATTTAACGAAGTAATGATAAAAATATTATGCATCAGTCAATTCCAGCGGTGCCCATCCCCCCCCGGGCAAACCCCCGGGCATTAGCATTTTTTTTAAATGGCAAATTCCCGGGGGTGGGGACAAGTAAGTCCGTCAAATGCCCCGGGATGGGACCAAAATAGAAGGCAAATGCCCCACCCCTGGGATCATCTAGAAAGCAACACTGCTCAAGATTTTAATAATAAATCATAACGAAAAAAGTGTCACTCATCATTATTATCAATGCGCTTCGGTTATTTTATACCTGTACGTCTCCCCTTCCGGTGTTCATTTGTTTTCAAAATAATGATACTTTATTAATATCAATAACACGTTCATTTATTTGATTTTGACATACACAACTTATAAGTGTTTTATTAAAAGAAATGCTTCAATAATTTCGAAGAACTGAAAGTGCATGATCTGTATTTAACAAACGGCCAAAAACATAAAATATTTTTACTAAACTGGTCATCTCGAATAGCTTAAAAATCCATATAGTACGTAGAATTAATTTCACTTGATACAGAATTTAATCAACAAACGATGAAATCAATCAGTGAACAGCAAAAAAGGAATGGAAGATCATGGACGACCTCAGACTGACTACACCGGAACGTTTTTCTCACCTTGTCAAATGCCCCGGGGTCGTCCCGGGGGTAGGCAAATGCCCCACCCCCGGGATTAAAACGTGAGCAAATGCCCGACTAATGCCCGGGGGGGGATGGGCACCGCTGGAATTGACTGATGCATTAACGCTTATAATTTATATGTACTCACTTGAAGCGCTTTTTAACAATGTCTGGCTTTTTCATTAACGTTTAAAGTTCTCAAAGGAGAACTGAGTACTATACCCCGACCAAATACCGAGTTTCCTCATCCCTTCGACTGACAAATTTTTCCCTTGCATTTTCTTTGATTCAGAGTCGGTCGACGACGATATTTTTGGTGGGGAATTAAGCCTGGTTCTCACATGCCGCCGAACTATCTGCGACATAGCCGCCGGTACTGCCTGGGATACTGTTCCAACATATGAGCACATACACCACCGGCAACAATATCCATCGCAGGCCTTTCCCGCCGACGTGCCTGCGAAGTTGAACTCAAGTCAACTTCGCAGTCTTGCCGGCGTAAAAGCCTACGATAGTTGTTGTTGCCGGTGGCGTATGTTCTCATATCGGAACAATATCCTTGGCAGTTAACCGGCGGCTGTGTCGCAGGTAATTCGGCGGCATATGAGAACTAGGCTTAAGGGGGGTTTTACAGTGCGGATGAAATATTGGGTAACCGGAAACGTATTTTGTTTTTTTTGGGGGGGGGGCATGGCCCACCTCCGGAGGTGGTTTAGGACCAATGAAATTGGTCATATTTAAGCCGCGAGGAGTGCTTTACGTAAATTGTAGGTCCGCGTACGTGAATATTTGAGTGCGTGCCCCTAATGAATTTCGTTGGTTGTTTAATGGCCCGTGGCGACACATTAATTCAAATGTAGCCTCCATGTGGGTGCAGCTAAGTAAATATTGCTGCCCTTGTATCCCGAACGGGATAAGATGCAAATCTCACGTCTCCTGACGAGTTGTGACAGAAAGTGGCAAGATATTTTTGCAAACTCGCCTAAGATAATTGGGGAAACTGTTTGTTGTCAAGGATATTATGTAGCCGCCAGGAAGACAGATTTTGTACAGCATCTCAAGGAATTTGCCTCAAACTGGACGAAAGCAACCAAAAATGCACTGGTGACTCTTAAAGAGACAACAAAGACGGAAACTTATTCTAAGGCCGCCGAAGCTCCGGCTGTATAGCAAGCTGGTCCTTATTGACGTTAATTTCTCGCGACTCTTAAATTTTGCGCTTTTTCAAAAAACGAAAAATGCAAAAACACGCACACGCCAAACTCGCGAAATTAACGTGTTGGAAAATATTTACATAATAAGGTAAATGGTTTGTTTCTTCTCGTTCGAGATTCTCGAACGGCAAAACTGTTTCTCCCTGGGACTAGTCTTTACCCCGGGGGTACTTCGAGGTGTCACACTGTTAGCAGTATGACTGTGGAAGTGACGTTATTACTTCGATGGTAATGTTGCTGAAACGTTGTTGTTGTCAAAGTCTGACACAGATACAATTAACATTATTTCTCGCTGTATATCAACGCAGCGAAAAACATGATGGTTCGTATCAGAATATAATGGATTGACTATCAACCTTCCAGACCGTTTTTATCTGCTTGGTCTAACTGTTGGACCCATTAACGGACTTGTATTTGGAGAGAACAACATAGATAAGAAGCAACATGAAAAGTTTCTTTACCGAGTAGACAAAGAAGAGTCTGGGGCTAAAACGTCAAGACAAAAATGAAATACAATACAATGCACTAAAATCACTGATCAAATAAAAAAATTAAATTAAAAATACAATAAAAACATCAGCGTGCTCTTAAAATGTTTCAAACGTAAATTCTCTTGTAGAGGGCCTCACGTTCTCACTTCGAATGTTCCAGAAATACACTTTTTATGTCAACTTCCACTTATGTATTACTGATATATAACGAAAGAAAACAGCTGCTTTAAGGGATATTACACGCAAGAGTATCCTTCACAGAGTACCCAAGGTAGGAATGATTAATTGTTTACGTGAGCCCAGATTGGTCAAAAAATAAAATAAAACAAAACAAAATACTAGAATAAAAACGAGAAGCTGATTTTAAAATGAAGTTTAGTTTAAGAAATACGTGGCGTAGACCTATTTTAACGAGCGTCAGCACCATTAGTCATTTTTATTATAGCACGTTTAGACAGTCAAGTTCTACTGCTACCATTTAGACTCGATTAGGCGAGGTTTGTAGTCCATGCATTGACCTAAATTTAAGTTTTTTTTTCTCTGCTGCTTACGACAAACTGTGTAACTGGATACTACGTTTTCTAGAGTTACGAAAACAAAACATTCAGCAGCAGTGCTATGGCGAAAGCAACAATCCCATGAATGCTTGAGTGCAGAGAGGATGCCGCTGCCTCTGTCGGGATTGGCTGCTGAGGAACCATGACAACTTTCTCCGAACTCCATCCCTTATTGGAGTGCTTATCAAAGGTCCGGTTGTTAGTAATGTCCATGTCGCCATAGGCCCAAATTATATGCACTTGTTCGCCGGGCTGTAATCCGACAAAGAAAAATGAAATTTAAGAAACCTAAATTGTGTCGTCATAACACTATGTTTGTAGTGTCAATATCTGACAATGAAGCTTAAAATTCACGTAAGAAGGCCACACCCATTAGTGCGAGGATGGGAGGGGGGGGGGGAAGGGGGTGCTGATAGAATTAGAACAACTTTTATTTCCCCATTATTTCCAATTTTTTCCCCCTGGAAGCGAAGTTTACTTTCGACGCCTTATACCTATCCTCACAATCACACCATACACAAAAGAAAGGCTCAAAGATTTAGGCGGATTGAACGGGATTCGATACCAGGGAAGTGCTCTTAACAACCAAACAATTGAGCCAACTGTGAGCTAATCATTTTGACAGATGATGAATGATGGAAGTGAAATATTATGTATGTGAAAGCATGGCTGCCCACATGACCACAGGAATAATTTAATTAAATTTGAATAAAAATACATTTTTCGTAGACAATGACTGTGAAAACCCTTCAAATTGACATTTGAAAATGACGACCCGAAGTCGTCGAAAGGTCGTGTTTGTGTCGCTAATATCTCTTTTTAAATTACATCGGGCTAAAATAAATCCGATTAAAAATACAACACATACAACAGAAGATCAAAAAGGAAGTCGCGTTTTCAGTTGTTTAGGGTTGTGAAAATGTTCTTGCGATTTACTTTAAAACAAACATACAGAATTTTTTTGTTCTTGTATATTTGGTTTGCATACACCACAGTTTAAGATGTTGGTATTTGCTTTTTAAAGGGAAATCTGAATCGCACAAAATTTCAATTTCACTGATTTCCAGGTTTTTTGTTTATCGTTGTCATGGAAATATCGATTTTCACAAAATGTAAACCAAGCTTAAGTCCAATCCAAAACCAACAAGTATTGCAAATTTCACGTCGATCTGACAAGAAGACTATCTAAGAGTCGATTCTAAAAGCTACTATATGGTCCCAAAAAAACTGAATCGAAACATCTTAATTTACAACACTGTTAACCTCAATAGGAACATCATTCTCATCGGTGGTGTTTCTCTTGCGATAAAACCTTAGCGTTGTCATACCGTTGTCTTCACTTGAGTTTGTCAGCATCCAGTCCTGCCGAGAATCTAATGGTGGTGCGTTTCGGCCATTGGTGAAATAATCCTGATTAAAAAAAGGTAAGGGCATCTCTTGAGAACAGAGTTTTGTTTGAAATAACCTGCTTTGTATGAATCTATCTTATCTTCTTTTGCTTGAAGTTGTGAAAAGGAAATTGTCAAGGACTTCCTCAAACAAATTTATTTTCCTAGAAGTATCGGGCCGTAATTTTTTGGTGGAATTAGGGCACAAGAAGATGTTGAATAACAAAAAGTGGCGAGGAATAGTGCTAGCAGAAGAAAGTCAAGTTATAACTTAAGTTTGTCTACGTTTATAGTCGAGCTTTTTTCTTGAAAGATTCGATTCATTCCTACTACTGATTCGTTTACGACTTCGTTACGAAGCATGACACAATTCGGGAGTGAGAGACAAGTAGATTTAACACTTTTTACACCCCCATGTAAATACTCCCTTACAAAAGCTAGACAGGTACGCGGTGAAAAATGGGTTGGTTTTTTAATAACGTGTGGGCGTTAAGTAGGATATAGAATTTTACCGTTTTGGTCTGATCCGTAGGGTAAAGATTATACCGTTTTGGCAAATCCAAAAACAACAACAATTATGAAGCAAAAATGAAAGAAAGCAAACTCTTTTTGACGGTTAATTCTCTCACTGCTTAAAAGGTCTTAACAGTTTACTTCGTTGTGAACTGTTCTTGTTTGAACAAAATTATACAGATGACTTCATATGTGACTCTTTTACGCTCGAGTCCTTTTGCATTACGTAATTTTTTGACTATAACACTTGTGGCGTCGTTGCATTAAAACAACTAAATAGCATCCCTTGCTGACATGACAAGAAAAGGTATTCTTTATGTCTGTTACGTTTTCAAAATTAACTGTATTTTTCAGTATGGATACAACTTTGCTTTGCCTTTTTCTTCCGTGATCGATAACTTACTGTGGTGCAGATATATGGTGTTCCGTGGTTAACCGATTAGAGTTCCGTTTTGGATGTCTTGATTTTAATGACACAAACTAACTACCTAAATATGTGCATGAAAACTAAATTAATTTCACTCAGCAAACAATACCTAAGAAACCTCGAGGAAATTACTTCTCTTAGGCTCATTTACTGACTCGAAAGTTAAAATCACATTACTGTGTAGTAGCGTTTATTTGAACGGTCACCACACTTGAGATTTTCATTCACAGATTTTAAAAGTTTGAACCGCCTTGCCCTACTAGGGCCTAGTAATTTTCAGATACTTTCATTCAAAGTGTATATCGACTTTGGGATTTCAACGGCAAACTCAAAGGCTATTATATTGACTGTCTTAACGTTTACAAGTACTCCTGGCAGTAAAAGGAAATCAGTGATTACAATAGATATCAATCAACTAACCAAACAGTTAGTGAAATAAAACTAAGCAAAGCGATTATCTAATTATTGAACCATTAAATTAAGACGGATGGTTATTAGCGTGTACTTCAACCAGAGATTATCGTAGCTCTCACGCAAAGTCCATCCGTGAGCCATGTTCGTGTTGCCCGAAGTTTTTAAATTCTGAAACAGGTACCAAGTGTTCTAATAGCTACTGATTGAACATAAAATTAATATGGTTTACTCTTACTAAAACAAGGCCCTAAACTATTTTTAAACACTCAAGGACTAAAGGCCTATTTAGCATCTATTTACATACGGCGTAGAACGTTCAGAAAATAAACACTGACTAGTTTTCGTTTGTAGTCTAGTGTGATGTCACATGCAGCCTGTGTATTTCTTCAATTCCAACTGAATTGTGTTCGTTTATAAAAGAAAAATCAGAGTTCCAGAAAAGTTCCTGTAGTCTCAATCAACGCCTGAAAGCTTTAACTAATATTCTAGGCGGAAACAAACAAATGATTTCAGAGCACCTAGGGCATAAATTTTACGGCCAACATCTGAACCTTAATTTGAGCGAAACCATTCTCTAAAAATTCCACCCAAACTTACTTCACAACTTGTACAAGGGTAACTTTAGAATAAAACCACCACCAGCAAAATATCTTTAGTTTCTGTCAGCAATTTGCGATCAGCTATAGAATTCCGGCGCCACAATATATTAGTTTAGCGCATCGGACTTGTTAGCGGAAGATCGATGTTTGAAGGTCCGTTCCCTGTTGTCGTCAGTATTATGTCCTCAGTTAAATTTAACTTCGTTTTGCATTGTCACTATGTTCATGCAATAGTATTAATTGGATACCAAGGGGACCCAATGGTTAAGAAAGCTAAATTCACTGAAGACCCGATTCTGACCCGATACAACGAACTCTTATATAAAAACGTCCCAGGTATAGCGAGCCATATTCTTCATCCCACCAATAATAAAATGTATGAAAAAGAACTCCGATATAACGAACCACCGTTATAAAGAACACAGTTTGCCAGTTCTTTGGCACTTCGATGTATCGGGGTTCCACTGCAAAACGACGGAACCTTAAATAGGGCCCGACGGCACCATGAAAAATTAGGCCCAACCATTACATTTCACCGTGTGCCCATCTCAAACATCGTTGCGAGCAAAAATGCGAAGTAGAATGATGAAGCATTACCTTGTTGCGAGCAGTGTTACACCGTTGTTCCGAACCTCAACACTTCTGGTCATTTCAATGCTATAGAAACAAGAACTAAGCCCCGGTTGGCTTACAAGGATCTAGGCTTAGAGAGAAATTACTTACCTTTAGATAACCTGATCGATCCATTACTCAGCACTCCACCAACCGCCACATCGTAGTTCTGCATATTGTTAGAAGCGTTTAAAGCGAACCCAAAAACCCGACCCAACCTGTCGTCCGAACTTCCACCAAAAACTGTAAGGTGTCTGCAGACTGGTTAAAATTGTACGAAACATTACAATTTCCGTTATAAAGAATGATCTTTGTGGAAAATACATTACTGCCTTTTGTATAAACAATAAATAGCGTTAACAGACACAACTGAAGGAACGCCATTGGAAGCTAAAACTGAATCACAGGTGTTGCGTAAAGACAAAATGACCAGGTGTATTTTCAACTGACTTGCGCTTACATATATCATTCTACTTGCTTCGTTGACCAATATGTTTAATGATTCTGTTTCTTTATGGTTATTGCTAATATTGTCGTTTTGTCTGTTTCAGTTAGCGTTAAGATATAGGTTCCAAAAGTAAATAAAATCAAAGACGGTCGATGTACTAGGAAGTTTAATCTTGTCCCTGCTGAAACCCAATATCGAGTTGTCGGCAAAGATAAGTAACATCAAGAATTGTCGAAGCACAAACAAGGAAGTTTAATACTGCCCCTCCCCCCCCAGGTTTAATCTTGTGCTGGTGAAGCCAAACCAAGTCATTCAGTGTCGTTCTGTGTACAAAATCCTAGAGTGTGGCAACTTTAAATGAAAGCTTTTTTGGGGCTGTTTATTGTGTTGTAAAAGGTGGTTCTTGCATTTGAATCTGTTGTAATTCTAAAATTAAGGCTACTCTCTATTCAAATGAATCTTGGTAGTATTATCTGTCTGACATTTTCCCAAACTGTCATTGATTTGTCATTTGCTTCTTTGCCATCCTCCCTAAGGCATAAGAAGGCGCGGGCGGGGACGGGGGTGGAAGAGGTAATGACTAAAGAACAAACCTTAATCAGTTTCTAGCATGCCCATAAAGGTATTAAGACTAGAAAGCTGCCTTCTTTGTGGGTCAGTTTTGTGGTTTCAAGAGTCCTTAGATGGACGCGCGTCCGCACGTTCTGTCAGAAGTTTAGAAGTATAACCACTTGAAATGTGAAAAATGAGTGCAAAAGTTAGTACCAAAATGGCTATGAACAGATCGATATATCCGAACATGAAGAATAACTGTCAAATATCAAAAGGGTCTCATTTAACGTCGGCTCTCAATCCTTCGAAGCCAAGTTACGAAACACTTAAGTTACACAATATATAGAGACTTTCACACAGATTTTCAAAATGAAAGAGATTTGTAACCTTTCTTAAGTGGTATAAGCGTCTTAATGTTCACAACATCATTTGAGTGCGGACCACTACTTTCTCCCGATTGATGTCAACCTAGAAAAGTACATGGTACTATACCACAACTCAAGGACATCATGCACTGCTCTTCCAGTATCAGCGTTCACTGTCAATAACAGCAGTGGACCGAAAACATCGTATGTATAAGGTTTAAAGAAAGTCCTGTTTTCCCACTGGAACCTGTAGTAGGCGCAAATAAAACAGACGGATGATTTGTCTCAGACGATTAACGCCTCACGATAAATGCGAGACGCACAAAAGGAGGCTATTTTTTCCGTTGGAGAACCATCTGAATCGATCTGCTCGTTTGTATCTGCTTCGTGACTTCTCTGGTTAGAAAGTCCGCTCAAAGCAAGGAAAGAGTATACCATTTTGTGAGGTTAGTATTCTTTCCAAATTCCCCCCCCCCCAGAGAGTCAGTCTCTCTTGTGTCACTTTAATTCGTCTATTCACAGACTCTCCGTATTTATTTGAATCAGAAGACGAATTATAACGCGTCTCATACCCTTTACGCTTCTTCACATTTTGTGCCTTCTTGACTGTGTCCACGATGCAGCTTCGACGCACGTGAAAGCCATTTCAGTGCAAAGTGTCAAAAGCCAGCCAATAGAAATCAAGATTCAAAACCACAGCATGAACCTCGTGGTTTTCAAAAGCCTAGCAATAACCTTGGTTTCGTTTATCTGGAAATGTCGTTTTATGACAGAAATAGCTCCTGCTCATACACTCCTTGACTGTTTTATTATCGCAGCTTTACAAAAATTCAAAAGTACACAATGTGGAGTCAAATTGATTTACGTTTGCGGTGGAAATAAGTCTTGCTTTGGCAGTTATCCGCAGTTTGTCATCGCTGGCCGACAGTAAACAAAATCACGAACACGGTAAGTAAACAAAATCTCGCTCAATGGGACATAAAAGCTTTGGATAAGAAAGAAAGCAGTCTTATATTGCTTATAGTTACGCAGGAAATTACTTTACATTCAAAATATCGCAAAAAAAATTACCATATCGCGGTCGTTCGCCAACAAAGTTAAAATTAAAAAACATGTATCGCCGCTATTCACTCTCGTAAGTTTTTAATAATTAAACTTAATTTACCTTAGCTTTTATATCTCTACGGCCCATTCCAAGTTCGAAAAACACCTGACCAATATGATTAGCATTTTGTTTATTTGTTGCCTGGCATATTTTTTCAAAAGTAGAGAGAAGTTGGGATACAAGTTACAGTTTTGAAAGAAGCTTAATATGTAGTTTGGTTCACGACTGTGATTATAATTTAGCACACTTCTTTGATTAAAGGCAGCAGTTTCAGTTTGTGTATGGTAAGACTAAAACAAACAAACAAACAAAATGATAAATCGGCGACGTTATGTTTGTTTTCACCAGATTCTTTGTTTTATTTAGACCGCTTAAGCGCCGATCAATTCGAAACTTCAACATCCATCCCCCGGGCAAACCCGCGGGCATTTGAACTTTTGAAGATTGGCTCGTTCAAATTCCCGCCCCCCTGGGCCAAAACTGTGTTCAAAAGCTCTACCCTTAAGTGCTGGATTTGAATGTCAAACGCCCCTTCCAAAGAACAACTGTTTTTAGTGGGAATAAAACGAAGACTTTTTGATTTTTATTCTGTTGTATGGCTTTATAAATTTCACTTTTATATGGCAATGTAGTTCAGCCTTTACTGAACTTTCCGGTCGTTTGAGAATTAGTCAGGTCAACACCTCCCAGTGATACTAAAAACGTAGTCATAACAAAACAGTTACAAAAGTTACCACTAAACAGAACTTTTTAACAGTGACTGGTAATTGGCACTAATTGAATCTATAAAATTTATAAATCCTTGAACACATTCTACGCCTCCTACGTACCTTCAAACATACTGTTGAGCTTGATAAGCCCTTTTGTCGCCAGCCATACGCTCACAAAAGCGATATCTGTGCCTTTAAATTGGTCCATGATAAACAACCATATGTGTTAACCGCCGGAGCGATCGGACAAAAAAGATTTTAAACTTGGCACTTCCAGTTCAAATTGCCTACCCCGGGAAGGCCTTTTGCTTCATTCCCTGCTCCCGGGCAAGTAGTCAAATGACCGGGGTATGCCCGCGGGGTGGATGTTGAAGTTTCGCCTTAATCGGCACATTACCCAGTTTTTTGTAGCATGAAATGCCACTATTCGCCGGCAGCCCAGTACGGTTGTAGTTCGAAGTACAATCTCTCTCTATCAAAAAAGTCAAACCCTTGTTAAACTTAGAAAGAGAAAGACTTTATTTTAGGTAACTTTTTTGTCTGTAAATGTATGTTCTTTCTGCTTGAATGCTCACTGTATTTTTGTCTTGTTTCTAGGCAGAAAGTAAACAGAACGCGTTTCAAGAATGAGATGTAATGTGACTTCTCAGGTGTAAAATCCACGCTAAGTACTCTTATTTCTTAGCCGGTCAGAATACAAGAACGAGTCTAAACGTCTCTGTAAAGCCGCAATTACACGAAATTCAGTTTGGGTACGGCACTCCTACACTTTGGCAACAGACACACCCAATATGTGCGTAGAGCACTCTCTAAATTTGAGCCGGTCGGCGGACATTTTACCATCGGTATGCAGTAGTCACGCCGTAATTTCAACATTTAACGAAGTAATGATAAAAATATTATGCATCAGTCAATTCCAGCGGTGTCCACCCCCCCCCCCTCCGGGCCAACCCCCAAGCATTAGCATCTTTTTTAAATGGCAAATTCCCGGGGGGTGGGGACAAGTAAGTCCGTCAAATGCCTCGGGGTGGGACCAAAATAGAAGGCAAATGCCCCACCCCCGGGATCATCTAGAAAGCAACACTGCTCAAGATTTTAATAATAAATCATAACGAAAAAAGTGTCACTCATCATTATTATCAATGCGCTTCGGTTATTTCATACCTGTACATCTCCCCTTCCGTTGTTCATTTGTTTTCAAAATAATGATACTTTATTAATATCAATAACACGTTCATTTATTTGATTTTGACATACACAACTTATAAGTGTTTTATTAAATAAGCTATATTAAAAGAA